>CM035141.1:8020297-8327797 GCA_020205605.1 Panax ginseng | reverse complement strand
TGAACTAGTTATGAGTAAATGAATTAAATATGTTATGTGAAGTAATAAAATTGGAAAATAGGATTTTATAGCTTAAGAATCCTATATAGGGTATATGCAGATTTTTGATGTGGGATTTGATCATTGATGATAAAATCTTATGAGTATGGCATTTTTGAATGATTAAATGCATTATTTGATAAAGTGTAAACAATTGAAATAAATTGTTTATAAGTTTAAGAAATGATTAAAATATTGTTATAATATTAATGATATTAGATTATGAGATTATTAAATGATTGATAACATTTGGTTATTATTGAATGCTGGATAAATTATATTATAAATGTTTAATGTTTATCCTTTATCTTATTTGATTGATTCTTATATCATTGTCATCATCCTCATGCTTATATTGTGTTAAAAGTCATCTTTGGCCGTAGTGCATAGATGGACTTGGTATGATTATGACTAGGGATTATTCGGTATAATCATGACCGTAATGTTACAAATAATGTAGAAAAAGTCCTCATTAAATTGTAGTGCATTGATGGGACGCTTTTTGGTATGATTATGGCTATGGATTCTCTTCGGCCAAGGGTGCAAAGATAAATTTTTTAATGGCATGATCATGACCATTGATGAAAACACGATTATCTTTAGCCCGTAGTGCATGGATAATTCGTGGTCGTGATATTAACGAATATCCTTAGCCGTAGTGCATGGATAATTCGATGATATGTATTGATTATCGGTGAGTCTCGTGATGAAATATAAATTCATGGATGTGATATTAATTAATATCCTTGGCAGTAGTCTTGAGGGTGATTCGATGATGTGGATTATTTATTAAGATGAGTCTCAATGATAAAATATTTATTATACACTTTTAATTTTAGAGAAATATAGAGATATCATGCTTTGTCTTGACTCTTCTAAAATACAGCTTATATGTCTTTGGCATGTAGTGCAAAGATGAATTGTTAATGAATATCTTTGGTAGTAGTAAAAAGATTTAATTTATTAGTGTGATTATGAGCAGGGAATTCGATTTGGTATAACCATGATTTTTGATGTTTTGGTGAAGATAGGTGATGAAAATTATCTTTAAATCACGGTTGCGAAGAGGAATTTAGAACCAAAATTATGATTATGAGTTATTCATATGATTGTGAATGAGGCTGTTGATTTATTTTACATGGATAAAACATTATTAGTGGATTTTTAACATAGAGAAGATAATAGACCTTATGGTCTATTTGACTCTTCTAATGGATTGCTTCGTTCATTGCAACTATGGTTGAAAAGTTTTATCATCTACCATATGTTCTAAATCTCGATTTATTATTGATGAAAGCTATTGATAATTTAATTATCTTTAGTCATAATATTCTTTTCTTTGGCTAGTTGTGCTCACCCTTTTTCGCTTCACAATTCCTTTCTGTGTAATAAGAGTGTTCTTAGGGTTGAAATGGGATAATGAGGGGAATAGAACGGTGGTCTCTAGCTGTGGAGGTTCTCCCTAAACAGTATAGAAAAGTGTGTTGTATTCTATACATCATTTAGTAGTTATATTTGGTGAATCAAATAGGGTGAGGCAAACCCAACTTTGGAAGGGTGTTTTGCCACTATCATACAAGATGTCTAATGACATACAACCTCGTGTTATCATAAGACAAGGTTGTGCGGATCCACTTGTTGAGTATATCTACGGGCACTACCTATATGATCTTGGAGTTTATTTGAAATATAATATGCACTTGGAGACAGTGGAGATAGTTATATGTCAAGAAAAGACTCACCATTGGAAAGAAGATGATAGTAATCTTCTCGTTTTTTCTTTGGGGTTTATTGGGTCAACCAAGGATAATTCTGTGGACATATGATATCTATTATAACCTAGACGCATGGCCTCCCATGTACGAAGGTTTCTTTGAGCACTTCCCAAAGATTTTAATTTCTAAAACAGTTTTTAACTATACTTTTATGTAAAGTACCATTGTAAGGTTGTGGTCGAGGCACCATGAGAGTTGCATACATTTGTATTAAAACTCACAGTTAACTGTGGTCGTATTCTATATGACATTTCAACAGTTGTATAAATGAAGTTATATTTGAATTTTGTACCATGTATCTGGCGACTCATAATGGGTGATGTATACCTAATTTTGGGGGCGTCACAAATTCACCATGCATGCGATAGACCGCACAGACATGTTATTCCCAACAGAATAATAAAAAAATTGAACCAGGTCATGCGTAAACGCACAGACAGGATATTCCAATAGAATAATAAATAATGGAATAACAAAAGAATTTTACCAATCTGAGGGTAGTCAGCAGATACAAAAGTTATTCCAATGTAATAATAAAGAATGGAATAACAAAAGTTCTCTTCATGAATACGAAAAGAAATAATACCCCTTACGAGTACAACAAATAATATATCTTACGAGTACAACAAATAATATCCCTTATCTTATAAAGAAGAGTATTCCGACGGGTAGAGCGGGAATATACTTGAAGAAAACTTGCATTACACTCAAAACTTTCTTAAACTCTAAAGAAATACGCTCAAAATTATAGAAGAAGAATTTCTCTCTAGAGTTTGGTGAATTCGTAAGAAATAATGAAGGAATGAGCTTATTTATAGGAGAATGGATTTGAATAGTAACTAATTCATGAACGTCCGTGATTGATTTACTTTTAAAGCAGACGGTCCATATTGATTTACTATGCGAGAACATTATGCAGTAACTATACAATACTATGCGTAATTAAATATAATATATTCTAATTATTGTCTAATAAAATAAATAACTTTATAAAAGTATTACATTTTTATATAAAAAGATTTTACTATGCAAAATACTATGCATAATAGAATATAATATATTCTATTTATAGTCTAATAAAATAAATAACTTTATAAAAGTATTATGTTTTATATAAATGATATTTTCTATGCAAAATACTATGCATAATAGAATAAAATATATTCTAATTATTGTCTAATAAAACAAATAACTTTATAAAAGTATTCTGTTTTATATAAAAAGCTTTTCTGTTTTATTACATTAATAATACTAATAAAACAAAATTTATCACCTTTATTATAATTCACAATATTAATCGACCATGTCGTTCCCAGGAAAGAGGGGGCTTTCCAATAAGGATTTCTCCCTATTGGCGCGCAATTAGGTGACCAAACTTCTCCTTGACAGAACTTCTAGACATCGTTAATATTGTAAATAATAATATTAATAACTTTTTCGTCTCAATTATTGATTTAATAATATATAAAATATTGACAATAATTGAATCAAATAACGTGAGATACTATGCAACAATTATTGTATCAATAATTGAATAAAACCGGTGACTTCTCACGAAGCATCAATAATCAATCACGTGTGTTCTTATGCAACCACGTATTCATCGTACTTTTACTACCGAAAGTAGTTCAACAGCTTTAACGGTAAAACTTCCATCGTTATTTTCATAAAAAAATATATTTATCGTTTTCTCAATCGACAATAATTACATTTGTGGGGTCCACCAATGGTTGTATCATCGTCAATCGGATATTCTCCGAGCAAAAGAATATTCCCGACTAATCGAATATTATAACACAACTTGAATATTTTATATCAACTTGCTTACTTTGCAAAATTTTCACATATTACCCTTAACTTTAAACTTTTATCAATTTAACTATTTACCAAAATAAAAAATTGAATACTTTTATTTCATAAAATTTGGGGTCTCATAATATATATATATATATATATATATATATATATATATATATTTGTTATATTAAGTATTGCTTAACTGATTTATTTATTATACTTGATAATTGTTAATCACAAGTATTTGACCATAAATCCACTCATAGAATACTTGTTGCATAATATCTAAAATTAATGTTATATTTTTAATCCATAGAAACACATTCTTTATTATAAATAATAAATAATTCTTTATAAACTTGCACAAAGATTATATGTATCTGCTTACATAAAAGAATATCTTGTTCAAGACTTAAATCTAATTATCTGCTTACTCAGAAGCATTAATATTAAATATAAAATTTATTTAAACTTTTATATCTGTTTAAACTCATAGAAACACATTCTTTATTATAAAAAAAATAATTCTTTATAAATTTGCATTAAACTATATATCTGCTTATACAAAAGTATTTTTGACTTACGCTTAAACTAATATATCTGCTTAATCAAAAAAACATATTTATACAAGTATAAAAAGTTATAAACTTTTATAACCAACATAAATTTATATCTACTTACACAGAAACACATTTCACATATATAAAGGTCATTGAACTTTTATATAATTATTGGGTTAAATGCAAAGTCGACCACTGAACTTTTTTGATATTTGGGTATTGAGCCCCTTTCTTTTGGTCAACGCAAATTGAACCCCTTTTTATTCAAAAATTTAGACTTTGAACCTCATGTGGCGCCTATGTGACACACATGGCAGGTCTGACATGGTAGGTTGGATATTGTAATTTGACACGTGTACGCTGCTGACGTGCGTCTTTTGAATTTTTTCCAAAAATTACCTTTGCTTGGATTCGAAACTGCAACCCATTTCTTTAAACTTTGGTCATATTACCATTGGACCAACATGAGTTATCTGTTAATAATTTGCAAGGATTAATATTTATATCAAAACATGAGCTTTTCCAAGATGCAAGCATAGATGCTATATTATGAATTAGGCATTAGGAATCCCAAATAATTTTAAACAAGTTGACCATAAATAAACAAGGAATCCCAAATATATTATTATTATTATTATTATTATTATTATTATTATTAAGGAGAGGAAATGATCCCTATTAGATTCTGTTAATCCATCATCATCAGAGTACTGACGAGTGAAGAGAGTCTGGCAACTGAACTCCATGGTTCTTGCACCATTGTGATATCATATCTCACAATAAAAATAATAATAAAAATAAAAATAAAAATAAAATAAAATAAAAAAATAAAATAAAATAAAATAAAATAACAATTAGTTATTTGAAGGAGAATAATCTTAAAACTCCCGTCTATTTGAAAAGAATAAAATGGAAAGCAGTACGATTACCAAATCGCCTGGATCAAAAAATTATTCCGACTTTTAACATTAGTTAGCACACCTAACTATTTATGATGTACATACATTTGTTTTCGAGTTTAAAAACTTAGATTTTATTATATAAATTTTAATTATAGTTATATTTTATACGAATAAAACTTAATTTCGATAAATAAAAAAAATGACGTCCCTAGTTACATTTACCATCTATTTTGATTATTATTATTATTATTATTATTACTATTTTATTTTATTTTTATTGTTATTATTATTATTTTAATATAACATTTTACAAATTTTTAAAAATAAAAAGTGATATTTTTTTCAATTTTCTTTTATTTTTTGAATCTATATTTTATGAAACTTTACTCTTTTAAAAAAATTATTCTTTTTCCTAAAATTAAAGTTTTATTTTTTTGAATCATATTTTATTAAAATTTACTCATTTTATATAAAAAAAATTCTATATTTTTTTTTTTAAAATAAAGTTTTTTTAATATATATTTTATGAAACTTGCAATTAATATTTAAAATAATGCAGATTAATATATTTTATGAAACTTGTAATTAATATTTAAAATAATGTATATTAATATATTTTATGAAACTTGCAATTAATATAGAATTTTTTATTTTTTAAAAAATGAGTAACAGTTTCCTAATGGTTAAAGAAACAGTTTCCTAATGTTAGACAAGATGGGGGAAATGAAATGTTTTGATATAAATATTAATTATTGCAAGATATTAATAGATGACCCTTGGTGCTCCAGTGGTCATATGACCTATGTTCCAAATTAGAGGTTGCAAGTTTGAATCTAAGGGGGAATAGGTTTTTGGGAAAAATTTAACAGATGCCACGTCAGCAGTTAACACATGTCAAATTACAATATAAAATACTGTCACGTGTGCCACGTCATCAAGTCAACACACATGTGGCGCCTGGGGGTTCAAAGTCCAAATTTTTGAATAGAAAGGGGCTCAGTTTGCGTTGATCGGAAGAAAGGGGCTCAATACCCAAATATCAGAAAAGTTCAGTGGTCGACGCATTTAACCCTATAATTATTTGATCTTTAATTGTTATTTGCTTATTTAAGAAGCATCAAATATAAAAGGTACTCAAACTTTTATATATATTTGTACTCAATTTTATTTGCTTATCTTAAAAGCATTTCTCTATCAAAAAATTTGTAAAAGGGAAAAATGGTAGAGTTAGTTTATTTTATTTACCTGTGAAGACGAGTTATTCTTCAACCAAGACCAGAGTCTTAGAGAGTTCAGTTGGAAGTTGGGTCTCTAGTGTACTTGTGATGTGAGAAAGATGTTGTTGTTTCAAGACTATATCATAGAATAAAACTTAACTTAAAAGAAATGTGTAACTAAGTTTGAGTAGGGAGCTGAGAGCTTGTTGTCCAAGATAGTTAGTTAAGAATAGTTGAAAGTTTGTCTATAAAACTTTGTAAAGGTTTCTCCGCCTATTGAAGGAGTATTTATTACAGAAGTAATATGATCTCAAGTCATGGAGAGGAGTTTGAGACTGGACATAAAAATATACAGGATGTATGTTATGAACTAGACAAATCTCTAAGTATTGTGTGATTGATTTTTTATTGTCTTGCGTATTAATTTCTAACATTGCTAATTAATTAACTAAAAATTTAAAAAAGCCTAAGATAAATTTTTAAAAGGCAATAATATATTCAACCCCCTTCTAGATTATTATTGGACTTTCAATAGGTATTATAGCAGCTCTCTTTAACTTATTTGTTGAGTGAATACATGCATATCTAAGAGTATATCCATCTATGGCCCACACAAATGTTACTGGTTGCGGAGAAAGATTATCAATATCCAGACCTCCACTATTAGATAACACAAATTTTGCCACCTGGAAGAATAGATTCAAAATCTATACCAAGTCACAAGGAATCAAAGTTTGGTTTGCAATAGAACGAGGTGTAAAAGTTCCAACCAAAATTAAAGGAGAAAGATCTTTGAAAAAGATATTGATGAGTTCACCACTGAAGATGAAAAGGCTATGATATAGCTTCTCGAGCTACACAAGTGTTAACTAGTGCTTTTATTGAAAAAGAGTACAAAAGAGTTAGCAACTACAAGAAAGCAAAAGAGATCTGAGAAAAATTAATTGTAACATATGAAGGAACCAATCATATCAAAGAAATAAGAAAAGATGCTATGAAAGTTTCAAGTTTGAAGAAGGTGAAAAGATCATTGATATAAAAACACGTTTTTCCAGAATCATCGATGAACTGGAACAACTAGGGAAGGCATACACAACTTGTAAGACCCCGAATTTTATGAAATAAAAGTATTCAATTTTTCTTATAATTACAATTCAGTAAATGGTTAAATTGATAAAAAGTTAAAGTTAAGGGTGATATATGAATTTTTTTTCAAAATACACAAGTGGTTATAAAATATTCATTGTTGTCGGGAAATATTCGTTTGGTCGTGGAATATTCTTTCTGTCGGAGAATATTCGTACGACGGCGCAGCCATTTGTGGGCCCCATAACGGATAACGATCGGATGAAGAAAACGACAAATTTAAGTTTTTACAAATAATACAGTAGTTGTTATTCTGAATTAACATGTTGGAATACCCGGTGGTTAAAATACGTGAATACGCGTTGTTGCTTGCGATAGCATACGGTTTTGCATAGTATTTTGAATTATTGATTCTTACGTAAGAAGGCACTACTCAATAATTGTCACGGTGTTATTCTTTATTCAATATTTTATTTTATTGATTCAATAATTCTTTGCGTTGATATTTTATATTATTGTTGTTCAATAATTGTCTTTGCATAATATCTCCATTATCGGATCAATAATTCATATTATGTGAATAATATTATTAGATAGCATTATTGGCAATGTCTAGAAAGTTCTGTCAAGGAGAGATTTGGTCACCTAATTCAATGCCAAGATGAGGAGAAATCTTTATCGGAAAGCCCCCTCTTTCATGGGAACTGCCTGGTTGTCATAATTGTGATTCTGTAATATTATTTGTGAATAATTAATTATTGATTTATATGATAAGGAAATATTTATTTGATGTGGATATAAATGATGAATTTATTTATGTGGTTATAAATAAAGGAATTAATGCTGAGATGTTTTATTAGTATTTTGTTGAAATGATGAATGAAAGTTGCAAATTTTCAGAAAATTAGTTTATTACTCAATTTTGTAAAATTCATAACTCTTTGTGTATAATGAATTAGGAGATGAGCCATATATCAAAAAAAAGCCCTTGAAGTAAGATAAATGTAGAAATTGGAATCACCCAAAAATTCTTTGTGGATATTTCGTGGTGAATTTTTGAATGAAACTGGTCCGAAAGACTCATAATCCGAAAAAATCAGTGTTCTTAAGCTATATTACGTGAGTTATAAATTTTGATCCGACCGTTGGATCGTTGTAATTTTTGGATATGTTATACATATATAAGTTGAGTATATGTCCACAAATTCTGAACCGTTAAAAATCAATGTATGATTTGTTATGAATTTTAAGAGGTGACTGATTTAGAATTTGTTTTCATAAATAATTTTGTTGGAGATTTCTAGAAGGCGGGCCCCACTTTTTGGTTGGTGATTGAATGCATGTATTGAATTGTTCTTTCAATTGTGGTGGGCTGAATTCAAAGGTGGCATAGAAGGAAGATTAATAAATATTATTATTTTATTAATTTAGTCTACTTTGGCGTTCTAGCATTTTCCTATAAATAGTTGCTTATGTTAGAATTGAAAATCACACCAGAAACATAAGTTTTCTCTCTCAATATTGTTGAGCGTATTTTTGTGAGTATTTAGATACTTTGAGAGTTGCTTTTCAGTACAAGTTTCCTTCAGCTTTTCATCCGATATTTCGATTGAAATCTTGCTTTTTTTTTGAGGTAAGGAATTTAAGGGTTGTTATGTTTTCATGTTTAAGTAACTTTTCGGACCTTCAAAAATTTCGAAAAAATTTGAAATGATAATTTGACGAGTTTTATTGATTGTGTTCAAAAATGGCAATTTTTGGATGTATAGATTAAGAGTTATGAATTTTATGAGAGACGACTATTTTAAAAGTAAACTCTTATAACTCCTTGTGATTAACTCCAAAATTGGTGAAATGTTTATTGGGAGTGCATGTATATAATAGCAGTATACTTTGTAAATTTCAGAATTTTTAGATAAAAGTACAATTTATGATAAATGTCTAAATATTCGTCGGTTTTGGCCATATGAAAAATAGTAAATGAATTTTAAAAATTCTAAGAAAAATATATGTTCAATATGGGACTATATTCTGCTAAATCCCAGAAAAGAAATATTTTTTGAACTAATTTGGTATTTTTCATGAAAATGGTCTAGTTATGAGTAAATAAATTAAATATGTTATGTGAAGTAAGAAAATTGAAAAATATGATTTTATGGCTTGAGAATCGTATATGAGTTATATGCAGATTTTTGATGAGGGTTTTGGTTATTGGTGATGAAATCTTAAGAGTTTGGCATTTTATGATGATTAAATGCATTAATTAGTAAAGTGTAAACAATTAAAATAAATTGTTTATAAGTTTAAGAAATTATTTAATATTGTTGTAATATTAATAATATTAAGATTTTGATATTATTAAGTGATTTATAACATTTGGATTAAGGTGTTATAAATATGGATATGGATTTTATTGTGAAAGTTTACCTTTTTGTGTCGGGGTTACTATTCACGTATACGGCACTATTCACAAATACGGCACTATTCACCAAAAAATAAAATTTTCCTTTTTATCCAAGATGTCTATTATGGTTACTATCTGATTGAATCCATATTTTGATAATATTGTTTTTATTATCATATATAACATTTTTATAATCCTGGTGAAGAAATTTCTCTTTGACTTGAGTGTAAAGATGGGTAGATTATTGGTATGATCATGATTATGAGTTCTCTTTGGCCAGTAGTGCAAAGTTGAATCGTTGACTGGTATGATCATGACCATTGAATTTACAATTGAATATTTTTAGCTTAAGTGCAAAGGTGAATGGATTAACATGGTTATAATTATGGTTTATATAAATTCTGAAATGATTATGTATTTCTTTGAGATATAAATATCTTTGGCCTGTAGTGCAAAGATGAACTATTGATGAATATCTTTGGCCCGTAGTACAAAGATGACCTATTGTTGAATATCTTTGGCTCGTAGTGCAAAGATAACCTGTTTTTGAATATCTTTGGCCTGTAGTGCAAGGATGAAACGATAATGAATATCTTTTGCCTGTAGTGCAAGGATGAAATGATAATGAATATCTTTTTGCACGTAGTGCGAGGATGAAATGATAATGAATATCTTTGGCCCGTAGTGCAAAAGATGAATTTATTAGTATGATTATAAGCATGAGGCGTGATTTGGTATAACCATGATCTTTGATGTTTGGTAAAGACGAGTGATGAAAATTATCTTCGTCACGAATGCGAAGAGGAATTTAGAATCACAATTATGATTATGAGTTATTCATATGATTGTGGACCGTAATGTTGATTGATGTTCTGAGGATAAAACATTGTTGGTGGATTTTTAACATGGAGAAGATAATAGACTTTATGGTCTATTTGACTCTTCTAATGGATTGCTTCGTTCTTGCAACTATGGTTGAAAAGTTTTATCATCTACCATATGTTTCTAAATCTACGATTTATTCTTGATAAAGGCTATTGATAATTTAATTATCTTTAGTCATGATATTCTTTACTGGGCTAGTTGTGGTCACCCTTCTGTTTCACAATTCCTTTCAGGTAATAAGAGTATAGCTGGGTCGAGCGGGGGTAACAGGGGAATAGAATGGTGGTAATCATTTAGTAGTTATATTTGGTGAATCAAATAGGGTGAGGCGAACCCAACGTTGGAAGGGTGTTTTGCCACTATCATACAAGATGTCTAAGACATACAACCTCATGTCATCATAAGACAGGGTTGTGCACATCCACTTGCTGAGTATATCTACGAGCACTACCTATATAATCTTGGTGTTTGTTTGAAGTATAATTCTCAATTAGAGACAGTGGAGATAATGATATGTCAAGAGAAGACTCACCATTGTAAAGAATATGATAGTAATCTTCTCATTTTTCTTTGGGGTCTATTGGGTCAACCAAGGATAATTCTGTGGACATATGATATCTATAATAACCTAAACGCATGGCCACCTATGTACGAAGGTTTCCTTGAGCACTTCCCAAAGATTCTAATTTCTAAAACAGTTTTTGACTATACCTTTATGTAAGGTGCCATTGTGACGTCTTATCCAAGGTTGGGATGAGAGCCAGTTGGTTGGTATATATTTGTATTAAAACTCACAAAGATATGTGTTGTTGTATTTTGCACAACAATTGTTGTAATAAAGTTTTAGTTGTTTTCTGTACCATGTAATTGGGCGACTCAAAATAGGTTGGGTAGAATGGACCTATTTTGGGGGCGTCACACAACTAATAAGAAAATTAGAAAAATTCTTAAAGCCCTTTCATCCATCTTGAAAATGGAGGTTATAACAATATCAAGGAAATGCAAGATCTAGTTGCATATCCTCTTGAAAACCTTATTGGAAATCTTCGTGCTCACGAAGTCGACATGCTAGTCGAAAAAGGCGGATCAGACACATATTTTAAGAAGAAAGGAATTGCTTTCAAAGCTCTACTTGTAGATTAAGACAGCGATGATGAAGAATTGAATGAAAAACTCCCAAGTCTACATAATAAAGAAGTTGCTCTATTATCCAAACAACTAGGGAGAGTGATTCAAAGCAAAGCCAGAAAATATGGCAAAGGCTTTATGAAAACAAATAATAACTTAAACAACTTCAAAGGTAAAAGAGTATTAATTCAAGCAAAAAGCATACGGAAGAAATTTCAAAACAAACAACAACTTTAGAATGTCAACTCCAATGAAAATTCAAATGCATGTTTTGAATGCAATCAGCCTAGACATTTCAAAAAGAATTGTCCAAAACTAGCCAATAACAAAGTAATAGTAACTGAGGAAGGCTGGAATCTAAGTGACGAAGAAGAAACTGCTGAACAAAACGAAAAAATTGCAAATCTTTTTTTAATGACAGACAATGATTCATCACAAAGATATATTTGAGGTAAATTCTGAACATCAATTACCTAGTACGTACTTCATTTGCCACACATACGCTAGATAATATAAATGAAAAATATTATGGATTACAAGAAACTTATAATTGTTTATATGAAAATAATGAAATAATGAAATAATATTTTATTAAATTAAAAATATCTTTAGAAAAATTAATTAAAACTAACAAGAATCTTGAAATATAAAATTCAAGTTTAATTATAACTAATGAAAGTTTAAATGAAGAAAATTAGAAAATAATTTCTTATTAAAAGAAGAATTAGAAAAATTAACAAAAATCTTGAAATAGAAAATTCAAACTTAATCATAGCTAATGAAAGTTTAAATGAAGAAAACTAAAAAATGATTTATTATTAAAAGAAGAATTAAAAAAATTAACAAAAATCTTGAAATAGAAAATTCAAACTTAATCATAGCTTATGAAAGTTTAAATGAAGAAAAACTAGAAAATGATTTATTATTAAAAGAAGAATTAGAAAAATAAATAAGGATCTTGAAATAGAAAATTCAACACTTATCATTTCTATTAAAAAGTGTTAAATATATTTTTCTCCACTCTACTAGACCTCGGTTTACAAATGCATCACTGAACTGAATTTTTTTACGGTCAACTCATTGAACTATACATTATTTAAAAAAAGTGATTTTGTCATTTATGTCTGTTAACCATTTAATAAAAAAAGGACGTGCCAATACGTGACAATATATTAAATAACTTACATGAATTAAATCCCTAAATCCCTTAACTGACTAAATCCCTAAATCCCCAAAATTAGTTCCAAACTGACTAAATCCCCAAAATCCCAAATCATTTGTAACTTATCTTCCTTTAGCATCAGGTAGACTGACAAAGAAGAGAAAGAAAAATAATTCCCAAATCGATTCCAACTCCTGCTTCCTTCGCATAGATTGACGAAAAAAAGAAAGTAATTAAGAGAGGAATTAACATGAGCTCCAACGAAAATAACTTCACAAATCGCATCGAAGATTGGGAGATGCCCAGAACTCCAATGACATGCCGATGTGGGATTCTCGCACCGATGTAGGTAGCTTAGAAAGAGAACTGTTGATCCGAGAATAAGGCTCATCAATTGTTCTCGTTTCAAGGTATGTGACCTAATTTCTTCTTGTTGAGCATGTGTGCAATGTTAATTTGTTGTGATTGAGATCAATTTTTGATGTTGTTAAATATTTGAGTATTAGATGTTTGAGGAGTTATTTGTGATTTCAAAGACAAGATGGCTTGGATATGACTAGAAGTTGCTATATATGTAAATTGTAAGCATTTAAAGAGCTATCCACTTTCTGTATATACTACGGGAGCCTAGGATTTAACAAATTCAATTTCTAGAAAAAGTTATTGATACATAGAGTGAAATGGAAGATTGTTATGTTTTTGCTGACCTAAATACCCAATTTCATGCTTGGTATGACATATCTGTTGTATGTCGTAAAAGCATATCTATTATGAGTTTTGTGACGCCCCCAAAATAGGTATACAACACCTATTCTGAGTCGTCAAATACATGGTACATAAAGCAAACTACAACTTCAATAATACAATTATCGTGCAAAATACGACAACACATACTGTGAGTTTAAATACAAATATTGTCTTCTAGACAATATCCACACTCAAATAAGTCCTCATTACAATTATTCAAACACTATTTTTACGAAATAGTGAGAGGACCGCTAAAACGTCTTTCTAGAACCATCACTCCATACCCAAATTTAGATCCTACTATGTTCTCACCTCCTGAGAAGAAAAATGGAACAAAAAAGAAAAGGGTGAGCTCAACTTGCCCAGTAAAGAATATTATGACTAAGATAATATACAACAAATTATCATTAGTTTTCAACAGAGAAAAATCTGATAAAATATAATAAACAACAAGTTTTAGATCAACAACTGTAGCGGAAACAACAATCCATTAGAAGAGTCAAGTAGAGAATGAGTTCTACTATCTTCTAAGATTTAAAAGTTCATCATCAATATTTTATCCCTGTAACAACAATCAATATACATCTTTAATCAATACTCATCTTTGCACTACAGGCCAAAGATATTCATTTGTATCACCCATTGGTAGTGTTCATCTCAACACTGCTCATCTGCACTACGGCCAAAGATATTCATCGATTAATCATTCATCTTTGTACTACAGGCCAAAGATATTCAGTAATATCATCATTTAGGACTGAGGATGATGAAAAATATTTTTAAAAAAACGAATTCAATGATACAAAAGGACAAATATTAAGGATTCGTATAATAGTTTATCCAAGATCAATAATACTCCATAATAAAAAATTTTGAAGCAGAATTCAAAAATAAAGACCAAAACATGGATACAATCAAAGATAGTAACCATAATAGACATCTTGGACAAAAAGAAGAAAATTTTATTTTTCAATTGAATAATTGTCGTATACTTCGTGATTTAGGCTTGAGTATCGTGAATAAGTAACCCCGACACAAAAAGTTTCAAATTTGATAAAAAGTTCAAACCAATTTCGGCATAATGATATTGAAGAAAATAATATCATTTAAGAAGAAAATAACATCCCTTACTTCAAAATAACGGTACTTTTGATTGGAATATCGGATAGAAAGCCGAAAGAAACTTGTACCGAACAGCAACTCTCAAAAAATATAAATAATCACTAAAATACGCTCGACAATATAGAGAGAAAGAAAACTTGTTTCTGGTGTGATTTTCAATTCTAACCTAAGCGTCTATTTATAGAAAAATGCTAGAACGCCATAGGAGACTAAAATAATAAAATATATTATTTCTTTCTTTTTATTCCTACGCATGCCATCCTTGAATCCACCAATTCTGAAAATTTTCAGCAGCCCATGCATTCAACACCAATCAAAAAGTGGGTCCCACCCATAATTTAATAAAATTTATTTTATTTTCCGAAACTTCAATAATTCATAGAAAATAGTCTGGTTATCAGAAAAATACGAATTTTATGTCCATTCTTCCTGAAATCGAATTCTCTACAACTTTGAAGCTTTGAGTTTTTCTAAATTCCAAACATAAAATATCCGAAATCCACAAACGGATGATTTTTAATACCTCTACATCGACAAAAAAAATCGATAAAACACCTCAAAGATTAATTCCTTCATTTTTATCCACATAAAATAAATATATCCATCTTTTATATCCACATAAAATAAATATTTCCTTATCATATAAATCAATAATTAATTATTCACAAATAATATTACGAGAATCACATGATTATAATCATCGGTAGTTCAGGAAAGAGGGGCTTTCAATAAGAATTTCTCCTTACTGGCGCAATTAGGTGACCAAACCTCTCCTTGATGAACTTTCTAGACATTGCCAATAATGTTATCTAATAATATTATTCAAATAATATGAATTATTGATCCGATAATGGGAAATCATCATGCGATGATAATTATTGAAACAACAAAAATATAAAATATCAACGCAGTAATTATTGAATCAATAAAATAAAATATTGAGCAAGAATTATTGTAACAATTATTAGAGTAGTGCCTTCTTATGTAAGAATCAATAATTCAAAAAAAATGCATCCACGCGTACATCGTATTTTAATCACCGGGTATTCCAACAAGTGTTAATTCAGTAACAACTACTGCAGATTATTTGTAAAAACTCAAATTTATCGCTTTTTTTTATCCAAAGTAGTTATCCATTATGGGGCCCATAAATGGTCATACATTCGTAAATACGAATATTTTCCGACAGAAAGAATATTCCACGACCAAATGAATATTCCCCGACAAAATGAATATTTTATAACCACTTGCTTATTTTGCAAAATTTTTACATTTCACCCATATCCAAAGCATTATATCAAATTAATACCTTATTAATTTAGAATAATGAATAGAGGAAAATTCACTTTTATTTATAATAAGTTGGGGTCTTACAACCTCCCCTCCTTATAAAATTTTGTCCTGGAAATTGACGTACGTACCTAGTGTTTCAAACAGGTGAGGGTACCTTGCTTTCATTTTCGATTCCAACTCCCAGGTCATTTCTTCAATAGTATGGTTCCTCTACAAAACCTTAACTTGTGGTATAACCTTGGTGCGTAGGACATGCTATTTCCTATCCAAGATCTTAACAGGTACCTCTTCGCACGTTAAATCTTTTTGCTATCTAAATGCGGTTCTAACATAATAATATGGTTCGGGTCTTTCACATATTTACGAAGCATGGATATGTGAAAAACATTATGAACACGAGACATAATTGGAGGTAATGCGAGTCTATAGGCCACATTTTCTATTGGTCAAGAATCTCAAATGGACCAACAAATCTTGGATTGAGCTTTCCTCTCTTTCCAAATCTTGTAACTCCCTTCCATGGAGCAACACGTAATAAATACATGATCTCCAATATTAAACTCCACGTCCCTTTCTATGAAGATCAAAGATAACTCTTTTGTCGATCTTGTGAGGTTTGAATCGTTGTCGAATCATTTGGATCTTTTCACGTAGTCATGCGTACTAACTCGTCCTAACAACGTTGCTTTCTCCCACCTCATTCCAAAGATATCCGAGAAGCGACACTTTAAATCCATACAACGCCTCAAATGGAACCATGCCTATACTTGCTTGATAACTATTGTTGTAGAAGAATTCTACCAATGACAAGTACTTATCCCAACTCCCTTTGAAATCTTGGACACAAAGTCTTAATAGATCTTCAAGAGTTTGAATAGTCCTCTTTGATTGCCCGTTTGTTTGAGGATGGTATGCCGAGCTGAATCGTAAATCCGTGCCCATAGCTTTCTGCAAGCTAACCCAAAATCGTGAAGTGAATCTTGGGTCACGATCCGAAACTATGGATACTGGCATGCCATATAATCGCACAATCTCATTCACGTACATACGAATAAGACGTTCAAGGGAATAAGTCTCACGCATCGGCAAGAAATAGGCAGACTTGGTTAATCTATCAACAATAACCCAAATCGCATCTATGCCTTAAGAAACTTTGGGAAGAGCTGTAACGAAATCCATAGTAATGTGTTCCCACTTCCATTCCGGAATCTCAAGTGGTTGCAATGGACCTTTTGGCACTTGATGCTCCACCTTTACACGTTGACAAGTTAAGCACATCGAGATAAACTCTGCGATATCTCTCTTCATATTGTTCCACCAAAATGTATGTCGAATATCATGATACATTTTGGTACTCCCAGGATGGATTGCAAACGGGGTGTTGTGTGCCTCCATCATGATTCTATCCTTCAAGTCAGAATTGTTAGGAACACAAAGTCTGGAGTTGAATCTAAGTATTTCTTCTTCATCGATTCTCACTTCTGGAATAGCTCCTTCTTGCACTTTCTTCTTCATACGTATTAGCCCCAGGTCCGTAGCTTGAGCAGCTTTAACTTTATCGATTAAAGTCGGTTCTACTCGTATATTCGCCATCATCACGTGGGTCCCTGGAGTCTTTAACTCAATTTCCATTCTTTGCAAGTCATACAGAATGGGCCTTTGCATTGACAATATCGCACTCGTACTCGCATATGATCTTCTACTCAATGCGTCAGCTACTACGTTCGCTTTTCCAAGATGATATTGAATAGTGTGATCGTAATCTTTCAACAGTTCAAGCCAACGTCGTTTCCGCATGTTGAGTTCTTTTTGGGTGAAGAAATATTTAAGGCTTTTATGGTCCGTATAGATCTCCACTTTCTCCCCATATAAGTAGTGTCTCCAAATTTTCAACGCGAATACGATCGGCCGCTAACTCCAGATCATGAGTAGGATAATTCCTCTCATATTCTTTGAGTTGTCGTGAGGCATAGGCTATGACTTTCCCATGTTGCATGAGAACACATCCTAACCCTTTGCTTGAAGCATCATGTAAATAACAAATCCATCCGCATTCGGATGGTATTGCGAAGCAGTCTTAGAAATGAGTCTCCTCTTGAGCTTTTGGAAACTCTTCTCGCATTCCTCGCTCCATATACGAATTTTGTATCTTCCAAAGTCGGTGAGTTAGCTGAGTAGCGATTCGAGAAAATCCTTCTACGAATCTCCGATAATAACCAAATTAAACCTAGAAAGCTCGCGACTTGATCCACCGACTTGGTTGCTCTAACTTTGTAATCGCTTCAATCTTCGCCGTCAACAGATACTCTATGTTTTGACACCACGTGCCCAAGAAATGCTACTTTCTCAAGCCAGAACTCGCATTTCTTCAGCTTGGCATAAAGTTTGTTTTCACGAAGCCTTTCAAGTATCAACTTCAAATGGTGCTCATGATCTTCACGGCTTTTGGAATAGATGAGGATGTCATCAATAAAGACAACAACGAACTGATCCAAATATTTCTTGAATACTCGGTTCATTATATCCATGAAAGCAGCAGGAGCATTAGTCAATCTAAAAGACATGACTAAGAATTCATAATGCCCGTACCGAGTTTTGAAGGCAGTCTTTGGAATATCCTCAGTTTTAATCTTTAGCTGATGATATCCAGAACGAAGATCGATCTTTGAATATTCCCCGACAAAATGAATATTTTATAACCACTTGCTTATTTTGCAAAATTTTCACATTTCACCCATATCCAAAGTATTATATCAAATTAATACCTTATTAATTTAGAATAATGAATAGATGAAAATTCACTTTTATTTATAATAAGTTGGGGTCTTACAGGTTTGATGGTTGAATTTGTGTGTAACTGGTTGCAGGATAACATGTTGTGTTGTAGGTTCTTTAAATGGTATGATCCTCCATTTACAAAGAGATCAAGGGAAGTGATATTGTTGCTAAAGAAAAAGATAGAAAGAAGTAATGAAAAAATTGAGAGTTTGATGGAAGTAATAAAGAAGATGAAAACTGGGAACACATTAATAAACAAAGGTAAGATATATAAACAATGAAGAAAGAAATGAAGAAGAAGAGGTTTTGGTGCTGCAAAGACAAGGGCAACAGTCTAGGAAGAAAATTTACAAGCAAAGTTCGATGGAGAAGAAATTATGAATTGGTTTGGTAGTTTCTTGGATTTTGTTTTTCATTGTATTGCAACCAAATGTGTAGATCTGTATATTTGAATATAGTAAAGGTTTAAAGTATCTATTGAATTTTGGCAAGTATGTATTGAATGCTTAAGGTTGATTTTAATAGTTGACAAATATGTATTGAATATTGATTTGGCTTAAAATGTGAATGTATGTTTAGTATTGAATTGAATGCTTATTTGGAAAAACTGAAGCAGAACATTGAATTGATGTTTGGTTTATTATGACTTCATGTTTAATGTGGCACCAAGAAACGAATGCAACAGACTCATAATGAATTTGACACCAACCTATGTACCTAAAAAATTATTAAAACAACTAGGAAAATACAGAAGCAGAGCATGAACCATAAACACCCCTGATTACAAAGCAGTTCATACTACAGAGCATTTACAGAACCAAAATGGATTAACCAAAATAACATATGTTCATAAGTATCCTGTCATGAACCATAACAACTCATAAGCTTGAGGAGGGAGTTGAGAGCTTGTTGTCCAAGATAGTTAATTAAGGGGTTAAATGCAAAGTCAATCACTGAACTTTTCTGATATTTGGGTATTGAGTCTCTTTCATTCGGTCAACGCAAACTGAGAGCCCCTTTCTTTTCAAAAATTTGGACTTTGAACCCCAGGCGCCACATTGCGTTGACTTGCTGACATGACACACGTGGCGCTTACGTGGCACACATCAGTCGTTGCTGACGTGGCAAGTCTTTTGAATTTTTTCTAAAAATTGCATCTCCAAAGATTCAAACCTACAACCTATCACTTGAAACTTTAGTCACTTAACCGCTGGAGCAACATGAGTCATTTGTTAATATGTTGCGAGGATTAATATTTATATCAAAACATGAGATTTTCCACATATATTTCTTTCTTCTCTTTTACTACATATACTACAATAATAATAACAATAATAAATAATAATAATAACAATAATAATAATAATAATAAATAATAATAATAATAATAATAATAATAATAATAATAATAATAATATTTCTTGTTGCCGTTGGTGGTGGAGTTTATTGACTTATATAATTTATTTTTTTAAACTAATAAGAAAAAGAGAACATTCAAGGCTCTTTTTGAAAAATCAAGGGCTGAAATTCTTTTGGTAAAAATGTAAGGTTTGGATGAGATTTATTAGTTTGTTTCACATGGATTGCCCAGTCATCAGTTCATCCGAAAATTGCAAAGCTTCAGACTAAAAAAATGCCAACTTTGAATGCATTAAATGCTCGATGAGTACTTGCCTTTTGTTTTCCAAAAGAAATCTTCCTAGCATATGGACGAAAGGCATACATTATCCCAATTAAATGCAAAGCATTTTCTCTTTTAATTTCATCATATACACGGATAGATGCATGCATACATTTCTTTTTTATTTTGTATGTATCCACGGATACACATGCATAAATACTTTCCATTTTGTCTACACACATGCATTAAAAAAATTTAGCGTACACATATTATTATTATTATTGTTATTATTATTGTTATTACTATTAATATTATTATTATTATTATTATTTTTATTATTATTATTAGTAGTATTACAAATATAAATATTAACAGTTATTATTAATGGTATGTAGTGAAGGAGAAGAAATGAATATATATGGGAGAAATCTATGTTTTGATATAAATATTAATTCTTGCAAAATATTAACAATAGACATATGTTGCTTCAGCAATGTTCACATGTAAATTTAAAATATAAAATACCACGCCAAATATAAAAAAAATTCAGTGGTCGACTTTGCATTTAAACCGTTAATTAAGAGCAATTGGAAGTTTGTTTATAAAACTTTGTAAAGGCTTATCCACAAGCTCATAATTTTTTACTATCTTGCATATTAATTTCTAACACTGCTAATTAATTAACTAAAAATTCAAAAAAGCTTAAGATAAAATTTTAAACGGTAATAAAATATTCAACCCCCTTCTAGATTATTATTAAATTTTCAAAATTAATAATTAAATATTTAAAAAGTAATATTGAGAAAATAATAATTAATATTTAAAAAGTAATATATATTACAAAATATATTAGTTATTAAAATTTAGTTATTCGAATTTATTTCAAATAGAAAATCTTTAGTTAATTAATTTTTAAAAAATTCCTCACATATGTTATTAAATTTAGTTACCTTTTAAAACTAAAAACTATGATGATAACTTATTATTATACAACAAATTTATTTCATATATAATTGCTTAAATACTAAGTTTGGGCTTTTAGGTTCTATTCATTATATGATCATGTTTGTCTACACTTTTTCATGTTTAGCTTCTACTTCTACATTTTTAGAAGTTTGTTCGGGAGCGTTTTATCGACCCTCTTTTGGGCCGAAGACTCAGCACCAGAAGGGCCGGAGAGACCGATGGGCCGAAGCCCATGGAAGTGTTGGAGGTGTTCGGGTCGGCATTTGAGCCCTCCGGGACCATAGCTGAACCCGATCTTGGGATGTTCGGGATCGGGTCTTTGAGTTCTTTGGGTCGAAGTCCGGATTAGATTATAGAACTGCGTTTGGGCTCGCATGCGATTGGGCTCCCCTGTGTGCAGAGTCAGGGTACCTATTCAGATGATATAAGGTAACTCAAAGGTGGTGATGAGATTGGACTCTCTTGACCTTTTAAGGAGATTGTGTTGGACCAGAGTTTAGTGGTAACTACCATACTTTAGGAGTCCTAATCCGATTGGGAGAAGGATTCTAAGGTGGTGAGTACTTATAAATATGAGGCCTAGGTTGTCATTATGAGGTAATACCTATTTTAAGCACTAAATACTTATCCTCCATTGTTAAACCTTGTAGCTACTGACTCATTCTAACACCGGAGTTATCCCCGTGCCCAGCAAGTCAAGCTTCTGTGTGATCCGTTCTTGTATGCGGAGTTCTAAGCGTGGATTACGTGATTGGACGCTACCTTTGGCGAAACTCAAGCGTTAACATTCATGCTAGAAGGAGGGTCGCTTAAATAACAATCACAATCGAACACTTTTCGGGGAAGAACCTATGGCGAGTGTGGAGTATCACGTTTTAAATAGTGAAAAGGTTAAACACACCAGACCACTCGGTGAGAGGGTCGGTGAAAGATGATCGACTCAGAACCCAAGCGATCGAGATGGAGCCGGTTGCTCTCCGACGCAGACTTCTTCCACGAGAGCCAAAGATATCTCGCAACAAAGGCCGGATCGGGTGGGCGAAAGCCCAGTCGCGTGGCGAGGCGCGGGAAAAGAGTCGTAGCCAGGCTAGTCGAGATCAGAGAGAATTCATCCCGCAGAAAAAGATGCAGCAAAACAAAGATGCCATAATGACTTTACGTCTGCAGCAGGAAGAGCTCGAATCGCTAGATGGCCAACGCCTTTCGGTGAAGAAAAGGCGTCCTCAAAAGGCGCCGACGCCATAGTCGATCTCTGGTCACCCCAAGGAAGAAATTGAAAAGGAGAGAAGTAGGTATCAAGTCGTTTGAGGATTCGCCGAGCCGAGGAGAAAAGCCGGTCGATGGGGACGCCTTTCAGCGCACCGGGTCGGTCAGGCGTGAGGAGGAAAGACGAGATTCTGTCAGGAAAAGGATGGACCCCATTCGTCCCTCACGAAGGAGAATCCGACCCCTCGCTCGAAGAGTTCTTAGGAATGGAGAAGCTATTGTTGGTCGGGGGCCCGATCGGAAGCGCCCGACCTATATAGGGTCACCCTTCTCTCCGGATATTAATCAGGAGATAGCGGACCCCAAAAAGAAGATGCCCCCGATGGAGACTTATGACGGACTGGGGGACCCTTACGACCATTCTGATGGGTATGACAGGTTGATGACGTATTATGGCCACTCTGATGTAGCCAAGTGCCACATGTTTGCCACTACCATGAAGAAAAGTGCCTGGAATGGATGGGAACCTTGGCGACGGGATTGATAACTTCATGGAAAGACCTTCGGGAAAAATTTCATGCACGGTTTGGGAGTAATAAGAGGCGGGAAAGATCACAACATCCTCATGCAGGTCGTCGTGGAGATCGAGATAAGAGATGGGGACAAGTATGTTAAGAGATTTCGGGAGGCTGTGGGATCGGTGGTGGAGCTAAATTCCCCACAAGCTCTGGGATTCTTCACAACGGGGCTTGACATCGGAAAATCAAAGAAGCTGATGAAGGACCTGGTAATCAATCCCTACCGGACCGACGAGAGGCCTTCCATAGAGTAGAAGATCACATAGCAATCGAGAAGCGATGGGGAATTTCAAACCTCGATCCCATGAGAAAGTATCGAGATCGGGACAAACAGAGCTATCAATCGACAATCGGGGAGGTCGGATAGTTACAAGAAAAACTACAAGCGGGGCGGTGGAAGGCCACCCTTCCCAAATAAAGGGGTCAACAAGGTACACCATCGCACTCAATACTGATCGGGCCAAGATATTGGAAGAGATGCGAAACAAGCCCTTCTTGAACCATGTCAAACGATCCGAAGCCGGGGAAGAGGGGTCATGACAAGTATTGTGCGTACACTGCAGTCGGGTCACACCACGAAGATTGCACCCACTTGAAAGACTTAATAGAAAAGAATGTCCGAGCGGGAAGTTGAGTACAAGTCGTAGTTGGCCGAGAAGGATTGGAGCCCTGGGGAGGAGGACAACAAACCCCCAAACAAACACGGTATGAACAAGAACCCACAAGCTCGAGGAGTTATTGGCGTGATATCGGTAGTGGTGCAGCAGAGGCGTGTGGATGGCGGGAAAAGGAATGGACATCTCAAGTCGTCTTATCATTGGTCGGGTCCTCGCCGTGAAAAGGCGAGGCCATACTCGAGCACGACCATCTCCTTCTCGACGCATTTACTACCCTACGAGCAGATCGAACCGCATGACGGGCATTGGTAATACTTGGCTCGAGTCGGGCGATTGGACATGAAGAGGATGATGATCGACAACGGGTCTTCGGTTGATATACTCTACATACATGCATACCAGCGGATGAATCTGGGAGGAAAGAAGATAGAATTAGGAGGAGAGGGCCGCGTTATCTGACGGCTTGGCTTCCGGTTCATGTGACGGCACAATCACGTTACCGGTCAAGTTGATGCGACCCCACAATGACGAAATCATGGTAAAAAATTTCGTCGATAAGAGTGGATTAAAACACAACGCCATCTTGGGAAGGCCCACCTTATAAAGACTGCAAGCGGTAACATCCATACCCCACTTCAAAATCAAGTTTTAGCTAACCGAACGGGATAGGGGAAGTAAACGGAGATCTTGACATCGCCCGAAGATGTTATCGGAATACCTTGATTTCCTCAAGAGTCGGGGTTAGCAAGCAGAAACAGACGATGACCATTGAGATCGAGCCATTCACGGAAGGCAGTACTGAACCCATGGCTCTACCAGCAGAAGAAAAACTACAACGAAGCGGTGGAAGGCCACCCTTCCCAAATAAAGGGGTCAACAAGGTGTACACCGCACTCAATACAGATCGGGCCAAGATACTGGAAGAGATGCGAAACAAGCCCTTCTTCGAACCATGTCAAACGATCCGAAGCCGGGGAAGAGGGGTCGCAAACAAGTATTGTCGTACACCGTAGTCGGGGTCACACGGATGTAAGATTGCACCCACTTGAAAGACTTAATAGAAAAGAATGTCCGAGCGGGAAGTTGGTGCAAAGACGTAGTTGGCGAGAAGGGTCGGAAGCCCTGGGGAGGACAACACCGAGCCCACTCGACAAACACTGTACCGCAACCAGAACCCACAAGCTCGAGGAGTTATTGACGTGATATCGCGTGGTCTGTAGGGCGTGGATTTGGCGAGGAAAAGGAATGGACATCTCAAGTCGTCTTTATCATTGGTCGGGTCCTCGCCCGAGTAAAAAGGAGGCCATACTCAGAACCGACCATCTCCTTCTCGAGGGCATTTACTACCCTACTGTAGCGATCGAACCGCATGGCGGGGCATTGGTATGCTTGGCTCGGGTCGGGCGGTGGACATGAAGAGGATGATGATCGACAACGGGTCTTGGTTGATATACTCTACATACATGCATACCAACGGATGAATCTGGGAGGAAAGAAGATAGAATTAGGAGGAGAGGGCTGGATTATACGGCCCGGTGATTGGCGACGGTTTCATGTGGCCAGAGCACAATCACGTTACACGGTCAAGTTTGATACGGCCCCACAAAGCAGATGAAATCATGGTAAAAAATTTCGTCGTCAAGTGGATTGAACACAACGCCATCTTGGGAAGGCCCACCTTATAAGACCGCAAGCGGTAACATCCATACCCCACTTCAAAATCAAGTTTCCGGACACCGAAGCGGGATAGGGGAAAAAGCGGAGATCTTGACATCGCTCAAGATGTTATCGGAATACCTTGATTTCCTCAAGAGTCGGGGTTATGGCGAAGCAGACGATGACCATTGAGATCGAGCCATTCACGGAAGGCGAGATGAACCCATGGCTCTACCAAGCAGAAGAAAAACTACAACGGGGGCGGTGGAAGGCCACCCTTCCCAAATAAAAGGGGTCAACAAGGTGTGTACGCAGACTCAATCTGAGATCGGGCCAAGATCTTTTGGAAGAGATGCGAAACAAGCCCTTCTTGAACCATGTCAAGCGATCCGAAGCCGAGGAAGAGGGTTCATGACAAGTATGTGCGTACCACCGTAGGTCGGGGTCACACGACGTAAGATTGCACCCACTTGAAAGACTTAATAGAAAAGAATGTCCAGAACGGGAAGTTGGTACAGTACGTAGTTGGCCGAGAAGGGTCGGAAGCCCCAGGGGAGGACAACACCGAGCCCACCCGACAAACACGGTATGGCCGAACCCACAAGCTCGAGGAGTTATTGACGTGATATCGGTGGGGTACGTAGGGTGTGTGTTGGCGAGGAAAAGGAATGGACATCTCGAAGTCGTCTTTATCATTGGTCGGGTCCTCGCCCGTAAAAGGCGAGCCATACTCAGCACGACCATCTCCTTCTCGCATTTAGCGACTACCCTACTGAGCAGATCGAACCGCGCAGCGGGGCATTGGTAATACTTGGCTCGAGTCGGGCCGGTGGACATGAAGAGGATGATGATCAACAACGGGTCTTGGTTGATATACTCTACACACATGCATACCAACGGATGAATCGGGAGGAAAGAAGATAGAATTAGGAGGAGAGGGCCGTTATACGGCCCCATGGCGACGGTTCATGTGTGAGCACAATCACGTTATCAATCAAGTTTGAGCGGCCCCCACAAAGCAGATGTAAATCATGGTAAAAAATTTCGTCAAATCAAGTGGATTCTGCCACTAACGCCATCTTGGGAAGGCCCACCTTATCAAGACGCTGCAAGCGGTAACATCCATACCCCACTTCAAAATCAAGTTTCGACAACCGAAGCGGGATAGGGAAGTAAAGCGGAGATCTTGACATCGCACCAAGATGTTATCGGAATACCTTGATTTCCTCGAGAGTCGGGTTATGGTAAATGCAGACGATGACCATTGAGATCGAGCCATTCACGGAAGGCGAGATCGAACCCATGGCTCTACCGGCGAGAAAAAGCAGAGGATGTTGAGTTGGTACCGGGCAATCCAGACAAATTGGTCAAGATCGGGGCGGGATTATCCGAACAGCTGCGAACGGGTCTGGTGGAATTACTCCGGGTGTATGCCGACATCTTCGCCTGGGAACCTAGTGACATGCCCGGTGTAAGTGAATCAATCGCATTACACAAACTTCATCTGGGCTTAGAAAAGGAAGCCAGTGATACAGAAAAGAAGGATCTTTGCCCCGGAAAGACAGAAGATCATAGACGAAGAGGTTACCAAATTGTTAGAGGCGGGGTTCATCTTTGAAATTGACTATCCCGAATGGCTGGCGAATGTGGTATTGGTACAGAAGCAAAATGGGAAGTGGAGGATGTGCATTGACTACACAGACCTAAACAAGGCCTGCCCAAAAGACTTCTACCCCTTACCCAACATAGATCAGCTAATTGATGCCACTTCGGGATACGGAATGCTGAGTTTCATGGACGCCTTCTCCGGATATCACCAAATCTCAATGCACAAGGAGGATACCCCGAAGACTAGCTTCATCACTCATCGGGCTATATATGCATATCGGAAGATGACCTTCGAACTACTAAACGCAGGAGCAACCTACCAACGAATGATGAACTTCGTGTTCCAAAAGCAGCTGGAGCGAAGTATGGAAGTGTATGTGGACGACATGATCGTTAAGAGCATGTCAGTCCGGGATCATCTGGAGGACTTAGAAGACTGCTTCAAACTAAGTGAGGCAAAGATCTGGCGAGGCTAAACCCAACCAAATGCACCTTCTGATTTGGGTTCGGGAAAATTCCTAGGATATCGGTCGATGGCAGAATCGAGGCCAATCTAGAAAAAATCTCGGCGATCTTAGACATGAAATCTCCAAAGACATAAAGATGTCCAACGGATGATCGGTAGAATTGCGCTTCTTCGGAGATTCATGTCAAGGTCACCGAGAGATGTCTACCCTTTTTGACACCTCAAAGGCCGAAAAAGCGACAAGAGTTTCAGTGGACTTCGAGAATGTGAAGACGCGTTCGGAGATCAAAAGATATTTGGGTTCGGCACCATTATTAATGAAACCGATCCCCACGTAACCTTTATACTTATACTTGGTCATGAGCCCAATGGCGATAGGGCGGCACTAGTAAGGGATGAGGGCGATAAGCAATTCCCAGTGTACTATGTCAGCCATGTTCTCCGAGATGCAGAAACGAGATACCCGAACCTGAAAAAATTCGCTTACACCCTCATAATTGCTAGCAGGAAACTCAGGCACTATTTCCAGGGTCGGTTGATAGTGGTCTACACCTACCAACCTTTGAAGAAGTTTTTGTACAAGCCTGAAGTATCAGGTCGGTTAGCCGCTTGGGAAATGGAACTGACACAATTTGTTATAGAATATCGCCCCCGAACGGCAATCAAAGGGCAGACATTGGCTGACTTCGTGGTTGAGTGTTCTTTTACCGAACCAGAGGCGAATATAGTAGCCGACACACAACCAATCCAGACCTCATGGACCCTATACGTGGACGGATCGTCCACTATGGATGTCAGTGGAGCAGGGGTCATCTAACTAGCCCCGAAGGGTTCAAGGTCTGTGAAGCTATTCGGTTTGGGTTCAAGGCCACAAATAACGAAGCGTAGTATGAGACCATCTTAGCGAGGATCGACAGTCCGAAGTTTCAGAGGTCCGGTGGTTGATCATCTACTGATGATTCACGGTGGTGGTCAAGCGATTATTATCGGCGAATACGGCTCGGGGCAAGGATGACCAAATATTTGGGTGAAGCTAAAGGATAAGCTTACGTACTTCACTTCATGACGATTGTAGGGGTGGACCGGTCAGAGAATACGGTAGCAGATGCCTTGGCAAGGCTGGCAACAACTGAAGCAAGCTCTTTCAATGGATCAGTGTACTTGGAAATTCTGGAAAAACCGAGTGTCCCAAAAACAGAAATCTTGGCTTTGGACCGACTTAGCTGCTGGCTCACACCTTATATCTCCTACTTGGCCGATGGGACCTTCCCTTCGGACCGAATCCTAGCCAGACAAGTCAAACACCAAAGTTCTAACTTCACCCTCATAGATGGAGATCTATACCGAAGGGCCTTTAGCTCTCCACTGCTCAAATGCTTGACTCCTTCAGAGGCAGACTATACGCTTCGGGAGATGCATGAGGGCATCTGTGGGGATCACATGGGAGCAAAGTCACTGGCGCATAAGATTTTGAGGCAGGGGTATTACTGGCCAACTATCTACACTGAAGCAAAGGAATACGTTAGGAGGTGTCCCAAGTGCCAGCTGAACAGCAATATCCCGCACCAACCCCCCGAGGAACTATATTCCATCTTGTCCCCGATCCCCTTTGCTGTGTGGGGAATCGACATTCTGGGGCCTCTACCAAAGGCTAAGGGACAAGTTAGCTTTGTGATCGTGGCTATTGATTACATGACGAAGTGGGTCGAGGCCAAACCACTGCAAAAGATCACCGAACAGGAGTGTTTGAAGTTTTTTAAAGAAGGGGTAGTCTACCGGTTTGGTATCCCGATGGCAGTGGTCTCGGACAATGGCAGACAGTTTGTGGGATCTAAGTTTGAAGGCTTTTTGAAAGAATTGGGGATCCAGCATCGCAAGACTTCGGTTGCCCATCCTCAGTCAAACGGCCAAGTGGAAGTGACCAATCGAACCCTACTCATTGGGATTAAACGCAGATTAGATGCTTTAAAGGGTGGTGGTTCAAGAATCGCTATATCTGTTTTGTGGGCGTATCGAACTACCCCAAGGACTACAACTGGAGACTCCCCATTCAGGTTGGCATACGGGACCGATGCACTCATTCCTGTTGAGATCGGATCTCCAACTCTTCGAGTCAGCCAATACAAAGAGCTATATAATGACGAGGGTTTGAGAGCAAATTTAGATCTGTTAGATGAAGTTTGGGATTCTGCCATGATGAGGTTGGCGATCTATCGAAGAACGAAACTACCGACACTATAATCGGAAGGTGAAGACAAGGAGGTTTGCAGTAGGAGATCTGGTCCTCCGCGAGTCTGAGGCATCAACCCCCCAAAACACCGGCAAGTTAATGCCTAACTGGGAGGGGTCTTATGAGGTGGTAGGAGTGCCGAAGCCCGGAACCTACCGGCTTCGAGCAATGGACGGTTCAGAGGTAAAGAATACATGGCATGCTGGAAGACTTAGAAAATTTTACCAGTAATAGTTATGTCGTTCTTATTTTTATCCATGTAATCGTTTCAATTCAAATGATATAAATGAAAGTTCTCATTCCTGTCAATGTTTAACTTCATCTATTTCGTTACTACTTGAACAGACATGCTTCGGGCACTATCTGATCAAGAGCTTCGGAAAAACTCCATGATCGAGATAAGTTCAGAGCATAACTGACCAAGAGTTTAATAAATGCTTAGAGTACAGCCCTCGGGTTTATCCGATCAAAAGGTTCGGGCAGACACCACTGATCGAGATAAGTCCCGGGTATAACTGTTGACCCTCTACAATCGGATAAACCTAGAAAGCGATCCGACCGGAAGGTTCGGGTGGACATAACTGATCGAGATCAGTCATAAGTGAAACTGACAATAAACATTCATGGGCAAAGAGTATATCTTATTTATACTTAGAAAATTTCTACTTTACAAACCCGGTCGCTTACGATTCGGGCTAAGTATAAAAGAAAAGAAAGAGAGAAGAAAGAAAACTTTCTTTATTACAAAATCCTACATATCTACTCGGCAGGAGGGTCATCTTCAGCATCAGACTCGTCATCCAAAGAGTCAAGGATGGAGACATCGAGCCCAGCAGCCATCAACTTTGCCTTAGCCTTTTCCCGATGTGTCTCATACCCTTCACCAAACTGGGCTATGACCTTATCGTTCAAGGCTTCCGATTCTTCATACTCTCATTCGTGGCTTATTTGGTAGCTTCGATCACCTTCTTCTGGAAAGGCATTGTGAGAGTGATCCAAGTTGTTGTTCTCACGATCAAAAACATCATCTTGTCATACATCTCGGAGAACTTGAGTGTATCATTGTCGATAGCATTCTCCGATCCTTGACATCTTGGAGCAGACGATCCTCTCTCGCTGAGAAGGGCACTCTGTTCAAGCCTGACTCTTTGACCCGGCCCTCGCTTTAAGACCACCACTGGCGTCGGGTCTCAGCGTGAGAATCCTGTTCCTTCTTCAGTCCTTGCAGACCCGTGACTTGACCTCTCAAAGAACTCCACCTCCGTCCCAAGCTGAATTTCTTTCTTTGTGGATCGGGCGAGGGAGGATGGTGGGCAAAATATAAGCGTTAACTGCGATAAAACACACACATCAGTACAAGAAAGAAAGGTCAAAGTTAAGAGAAGCAATCAGATTGACAAAGGGAATTACCTGGGTCTGAGCTCGAACATAGGCCACCAAGAACTGATCGGGAGAGTACCCTTTAAACCGGTCATCGTCACCAGGTAGTTTGAAGTGATCGAAGGGGGTAAAGGGGAAGACCTCCGACGGGCTCTTGGGCCAACAGGTAGTCGGTGATCCCCGAGAAGAGCTGGGACCGGAAGAAGAGATGGCTGAAGCAGTCGGGCCAGACCGGGGACCACCATCTCACCTGTCGGCTGATCGGAACCTTACGACAACCGAGGTCTCTTTGATTGAGGTTCAAGAAGAACCTCTTCGGTGTCTTCCGAGTCCTCGATCGCCTCGGTTGACGGAAGGGGCGGCGGAAGAGTTTGGCCAAGAAGAAAGGCGATGGCTTTGGTAGCGCTTTAATGAGTCGGCTTGAGGGCTTCTTGGACTTTTTAGTAAAGCCGCCTCCGCATGGCTCATCTTTCGCCCCCCTTTGTGTGGTGGGGCTCGGGCCCCTGAAGTGGACCCCAATGACAGTCATTGACGGGACTCATATCCTCCTTAGGAACATCGTCGGTCCAATGGGGGTCGGATGAACCCGGGGTGACAGTGGCAAGGTGGATGAAGCGTCAACAACGCCCTCGGGCTTGAAAATAGTCTTTGCGCGACAGGACAAATGGGTTAAGGCATGGAAAGCTTACGAAAATAGGAGGAAAAATAATGAAAAGCAGAAAGATACTCACGTACCATGTTTCAGTACAACCGAGCTTCGTTCATCGAAGCCCAGATTCATGGGTCCCTTGCCATTGCTTGTAGAATGTTTTGAAGGCCTCGGCTCGGCCTTCAGAACTTCAAAATCTTAGCCTTTGTGGTAAATTTGGATGCCTGTGGGGGAAGGAGATGGAGGTCGGTCCCTTTGCAAAGAACCACTATTCATGCCACCCTGTTGCTTGAAGGGGTCTTGATCGGAGACGGTGCGGTTGGGGGCGTTTGTTGAGTTGTCAAGACCAGGGCTCTTCGAACCACTAACGGTGAACAGGCAAAGAATAGATCGAGCCGGATCGAGGCCCACCTCCGGCAGACGGCCATGAAAGAGACTAAGTGGATGTCTGGCGTTCGCACGCAGCTGCTATGAACCCGAAACCCACAAAGCTCAGGAAAGTAGAAATGAAATCGTGAAGGGGAACCGAACCCCCGACTTTTGAAGCGTCTGAGGAATGCCACCCACTCGCCCTTGGGACGCCAAAACATCTTCTCATCGGGCATAGGCACCCGAAGTTGGTATTCTTCAGGGATCTTGAAAAGGGTCCGGATGTCAGAAATTTGTGAAGGGGTGATGGTGGAAGGAGTATGAAGGTGAGAAAACTCCTCCGAGGAACAGTATGCATTTCGAATCCTAGCCTCGGCGTCTACTCGACTAGGCAGGATCGAAGGAGTCTGCGTCGCGAGGGCATCTTCTTGAGAACAACCTCTAGAAGATCGCCACGGTGATGTGGAGGAGTAGAAATGATAGGCTCGAATGGTAGAAATAGTCTTGGATTTGGCCATTTAGAAAGAATGTGATGCAAATAAGAAGTTTATGGAAGGGAGATAAGCAAAAATAGCACTCAAGTGACAGTATAGGGGAGGAAAATGGTGCAGATTGGGTAAGAGATAAGCTTGCCGGAAATCGCCTTGCCGGAGAATTTGAAAGCAAAGAGTCAGTAAAAGTGATAATGAGGGGGGAAGGGGAGTTTTTATAAGGAGTACGGCACGGAACCCCAAGGCGGCTATTAAATACTGGGGGTGGGCCCAGGCATGAAAAGGCGTGCAACGTTTCAAATACCCAGAAGTGACTGTACGACTTCCACAGATAGTTCATCATTAGCTGTCATGACCGTTCAAGTCCTGACCTTTCAAGTCTCCAATCATAAATATGTTGTGATTAGAGACTGGGGGGCAATGTTCGGGAGGCTGCCATCGAGCCCTCTTTTGGGTCAAGACTCAGCACTGAGAAGGGGTAGGAGAGACCGATGGGCCAAAGCCCATGGAAGTGTTGGAGGTGTTCGGGTCGGCATTTGAGCCCTCCGGGACCATAGCTGAACCCGATCTTGGGATGTTCAGGGTCGGGTCTTTGAGTTCTTTGGGCCGAAGTCCGGATTAGATTATAGGACCGTTTGGGCCTGCACAGTGGGCTCCCCTGCGTGCAGAGTCCGGGTACCTATTCGTATGCATATAAGGCAACTCCAAAGGTGGTGATGAGATTGGACTCTACTTGCACCTTTTAAGGAGATTGTGTTGGACCCAAGTTATGGTAACTACCATACACTAGGAGTCCTAATCCGACTGGGAGAAGGATTCTAAGGTGGTGAGTACTATAAATATGAGGCCTAGGTTGTCATTATGAGGTAATACCTATTTTAAGCACTAAATACTTATCCTCCATTGTTAAACCTTGTAAGCGGCTGCACTCATTCTCACACCGGAGTTATCCCCGTGCAAGCATGCCGCCAAGCTTCTGTGTGATCCGTTCGCATGCGTGTTCTAAAGCGTGGATTCTGTGATTGGACTTATTTGGCTAAAACTGGCATTAACATTGGCGCTAGAAGGAGGGCTGCTTAAATAACAATCACAATCGAACACTTTTGGGGAAGAACCTATGGCGAGTGTGGAGTATGCGATTTCCTAACCGTGAAAAGGTTAAACACACCTGCACCACTCGGTGAGAGGTCGGTGAAAGATGATCGACTCCGTAACCCAAGGCGATCGAGATGGGCCGGTTGGCTCCCCGACGCAGACTCTTCCACGAGAGCAAGATACTCGCAACTGAGCGGTCGGTGGATGAAGAAGCCAATTCGTTGGCGTTGGAGGCGCGGAAAAGAGTAAATAGCTTGAAGTTAGTCGAGATCAGAGAGAATTCATCCTGCAGAAAAAGATGCAGCAAAACAAAGATGCCATAATGACCTTACGTCTGCAGCAGGAAGAGCTCGAACTGCAGATGGCCAACGCGCTCGGTGAGGAAGAGGCGTCCTCTAAAAGGCGCCGACGCCATAGCCGATCTCGGTCACCCGAAGAAGAAATTGAAAAGGAGAAAGTAGAGTATCGAAGTCGTTTGAGGATTAGGGAGTTTTGGAAAGAAAGCGGTCAAGTAGGATTACGTGATTGACGGCCAGGTGAAACTTAAGCGTTAACAAAGTTGATTTCGATTCGATTCTTTAAAAGCATTAACTAAGCGTTTGTTTACGATTCTCCAAAATCATTAACGAGTGTTTTGGCAAATAATTTGATAAGCTAAATTATGATAAAAAAAATATTAATTAATATGTTTATTTGTATATACTGAAAAATATATATTTAAAATATAAATCTTATATTATATAATTAACTATGTATAAATATATATTAATATATAATTATTTATTGATATATATATATATATAATGCTTGTTTATTAATATATATATATATATATATATATATATATATTTGTATATATATTTAAAAATATAAATCTTATGTTATATATTTAATTATTTATGTATATATATATATTAATATTTATAAATAATATATATATATATATTAACATATTATATAGTTAATTATGTATAAATATATAATGATATATAATTATTTATTGATATAAATTATGTTTATTTATTAATATATATATATATATATTAACATATTAAATAGTTAATTATGTATAAATATATATTAATATATAATTATTTGTTGATATATATTTTGTTTATTTATTAATATATATGTATACATAATTATTTGTAAATATATATTAATATGTGATTATTTATTAACATATATATTATATTCGATAGTTAATTCTGTGAAAACCCCAAAATAGGTCCATTCCATCCAGCCTATTCTGAGTCGCCAAATACATGGTACAGAAAACAACTACAATTTTATTACAACAATTGTCGTGTAAAATGCAACAACACATATGATGCGAGTTTAGTTACAAATATATACCAACTGTGACTCTCATCCCAACCTTGGATAGCACGTCACCATGACACCTTACATAAAGGTATAGTCAAAAGCTGTTTTAGAAATTAGAATCTTTGGGAAGTGCTCAAGGAAACCTTCGCATACATGGGAGGCCATGCTTACAGGTTATGATAGATATCATATGGTCGCGAATTATCCTTGGTTGACCTAATAGACCCCCCAAAAGAAAACGAGAAGATTACTATCATATTCTTCCCAATGGTGAGTCTTCTCTTGACATATCATTATCTCCATTGTCTCTAATTGAGAATTATACTTCAAACAAACACCAATATTATATAGGTAGTGCTCGTAGATATACTCAACAAGTGGATGTGCACAACCATGTCTTATGACGATCTGAGGTTGTATGTCTTTAGACATCTTGTATAATAGTGGCAAAACACCCTTCAACGTTGGGTTCGCCTCACCTAGTTGATTCACCAAATGTAACTACTAAATGATGACCACCGATTCTATTCCCTGTTATTCCCCCGCTCGACCCAATTTACACTCTTATTACACGAAAGGAATTGTGAAGCAAAAGGGTGAGACACAACTACTTCGATAAAGAATATCATGACTAAAGATAATTAAATTATCAATAGCCTTCATCGATAATAAATCGGAGATTTATAACATATGGTAGATGATAAAACGTTTCAACAATAGTTGCGTGAACGAAGCAATCCATTAGAAGAGTCGAATAGACCATAAAGTCTACTATCTTCTCCACATTAAAAGTCCACCAACGATGTTTTATCCTCGTAACATCACTCAGCAGTTCCTTTCCACAATTATATGAATAACTCATAATCATAATTGTGATTCTAAATTCCTCTTCGCACTCTGGGGCGAAGATAATTTTCATCACATGTCTTTACACGAAATATCAAAGATCATGGTTATACCAAATCACAGTTCCTGTTTATAATCGTACTAACAATTTCATCTTTGCACTCTGGGCCAAAGATATTCATCAACATACCATCTTTGCACTACATGCCAAAGATATTCAACAACAGGTCATTTTTGCATTACGGGCCAAAGATATTCATCAACAATTCATCTTTGCACTACAGGCCAAAGATATTCCTCAACAGTTCATATTTGCTCTACAGGCCAAATATATTCATCAACAGTTCATATTTGCACTACAGGCCAACTATATTAATATCTCAAAGAAATATATAAAAATTTTAGAATTTATACAAACAATAATTATAACCACGTTGATCATTTCACCTTTGCACTTAAGCTAAAGATATTCAATTATAAATTCAATGGTCATGATCATACCAGTCAACAATTCAACTTTTTACTACTGCCAAAGAGAACCCATAGTCATGATCATACCAATAATCTACCCATCTTTACACTCAAGTCAAAGAGAAATTAATATCATCATTAGGGTTATAAAAATGTTATATATGATAGTAAAATCAATATAATCAAAACATCTAGATTTAATCTCTAGATTAATATTCATAAATCAACTATAATTTGATTAGAAAAAGAAACCAATTTTATCATGAATAGTAACTCGTGAATAGTAATCCATGAATAGAAACTTCGTGAATAGTAACTCATGAATAGTAACTCGTGAATAGTAACTCATAAATAGTAAATCCGACACAAAAAGGTAGAAATTCTACAGTAAAATTCATACCAATATTTCGGTATAATGATATTGAAATAACATTTCTTAAACTTATAAACAATTTATTTTAATTGTTTACACTTTACTAAATAATGCATTTAATCATCCTAAAATTTCAAAGTCATAAGATTTCATCGCCAATAACCAAAACCCTCATCAAAAAATCTGCATATACCTCATATAGGATTCTCAAGCCATAAAATCATATTTTCCAATTTTCTTACTTCACATAACATATTTAATTCATTTACACATAACTAGTCTATTTTCATGAAAAATACCAAATCAGTTCTAAAAATATTTCTTTTCTGGGATTTAGTAGAATATAGTCCCATATTGAACATATATTTTTCTCAGAATTTTTAAAATTCATTTACTTATTTTTATATGGCCAAAATCGCTGAATATTTAGACATTTATCACAAATTGTACTTTTATCTAAAAATTCGAAATTACTGAGTACTGCGATATTATATAGGTGTACTCCCAATAAAAATTTCATCAATTTTGGAGTTAACCACAAGGAGTTATAAGGGTTTACTTTTAAAATAGTCTTTTCCCGTAAAATTCATAACTCTTAATCTATACATCCAAAAATCACCATTTTTGGACACAATCAATAAAACTCATTATATTATCATTTCAAATTTTTTCAAAATTTTTGAAGGTCTGAAAAGTTACGAAACATGAAAAACATAACAACCCTTAAAATCCCTTACCTCAAAGAGCAGTATTTATGACTTGAATATCGGATATAACGCTGAACGAACTTGCGTCATATAGCAACACTCAAGATATCTAAATACTAACAAAAATATGTTTGATAATATAGAGAGAGAAAACTTATATTTCTGGTGTGATTTCAATTCTAACATAAGCACCTATTTATAGGAAAATGCTAGAACGTCATAGGAGACTAAAATAATAAAATATATTATTTCTTTTTCTTCTTCCACGCTAACTCAATTTGTCAAGCCAGCCACCAGCCATTTTTGAACCAAAAGATAACAGCCCATGTGTTGATAACCAAGTGGGTCCCACCCATAAATTAATAAAAATTATTTTATTTTTTGAAACTTCAATAATTCATAGAAAATAGACCGTTTATCAGAAAAATATAAATTTTATGTCCATTCTGCCTGAAATCGAATTCTCTACAACTTTGTAGCTTTGAGTTTTTCCAAATTCCAAACCAAAAATATCCAAAATCTGCAAACGGATGATTTTTAATACCTCCACACCGACAAAATACTGATAAAACACATCAGCATTAATTCCTTTATTTTTATCCACATAAAAATAAATATATCCATAATTTATATCCACATAAAATAAATATTTCCTTATCATATAAATCAATAATTAATTATTCACAAATAATATTATAGAATCACAATAATGACAACCAGGCAGTTCTCAGGAAAGAGGGGGCTTTCCGATAAGAATTTCTCCTTACTGGCTCGCAATTAGGTGACCAAACCTCTCCTTGACAGAACTTTATAGACATTGCCAATAATGCTATCTAATAATATTATTCAAATAATGTGAGACCCCAGATTTTATGAATAAATATTTAATTTTCTCAAAATAATTTTTTAAATATTATGGTGTGGATTTAATATAATATTATAGTTGTGGGTTATATTTATAAATTTTGCAAAGTACGCAAGTTGTTATATAATATTCAATTGGTTGGGGAATATTCTTTTTGTCGGGGAATATCCGTATGGCGGTACAATCATTGGTGGACCCCGTAACGAAATTATTGTCGAATTGAAATAATGACAAAAATACTTTATGAAAATAAACGGCGGAAGTTTTTTCACAGATTAGCTGTTGAAACATATGGTGCTAAAAGAAATACGATGTCTGGCGTGGTTGTATAGTAGCACTGCGGTATTGATTATTGATGCTTACGTGAGAAGTCACTCGGTTATACTCAATTATTGCTTTCTACGATAATTCTTTGCATCATATCTTTCATATTATTGATTCAATTATTGTTACAGTATCATCTGCATAATATGATATATTATTAAATCAATGATTGAGACGACAAAGTTATAATATTAATGATGAATGTTATTAAAATTGAAGTTGTGTTCGGAGTTGAATTTGGAGACGCAGACGTGATATTTGAGTCCGGAATGATGAAATTAGTAAAAATAGTCTATAAACACAAAATTTTTCGGGATTCACTATTTGGTCAAAAAGTCAACAGTTAACTTTTTCGGGAAAAGTCAAACTTCGAATTTTCAAAATTTATATTGTTGATAAAAATAATTTCATTATGATTGTTTGTGTTAGTGAAAATCGACATCTATTCCGATGATAATTGATGTCCGGGGGTTATATTGATAAATCAGGTAATTTATCGGATAAATGAGTAATTAATTGCTACAACTTCATATGCTTATATAACTATTTGTTCACATGTGTGTACTATTGAATCACATTCTTGTACTATTAGGGGAGGTGGTGCAAAATTGATAATACTTGCATGACTAAGTTAAAAATGGAGGTATAGATGGAGGTACTATACTGTAATTATTTTTATCACATGATTAAAACTATTGAGTCACGTAATTTACTATTGATTCACATTATTTACTATTAGGGGAGTTGGTGCAAGTTTGATAATACTTATAGAAATAAATTAAAAATGAAGAAAAGAGGAATGTATTATACTGTAATATTTCGAGCCCCAAAACGTGCAATTATCAAAACTATATTTTTCTATAAATAGAAGCTCATTCTTCCTTCATTTCTCACCAATTCACAAAAGCTTTAGATCAATTATTATAGAGAGAAATTATAGAGAGAAAGAAGAAGAGAAGTCTGCTACCTCACTATTCCAGTATCCAATTTTTTTTAAGGTATGGAATATTATTTGTTGTACTCGTAAGGGGTACTCTTTCTTTCTTATTTATGAAGATAACTTCTGTGAAACCCCAAATTTTATGAATAAAGAATTAATTTTCTCGAAATAATTTTTTTTATATTATGATGTGAATTTGAGATAATGTTATAATTGTGGGTAATATTTATAAATTTTGCAAAGTATGCAAGTTGTCATATTATATTCGATTAGTCGGGGAATATTCATTTAAACAGAAAATATTAAATACGACGGCACAATCATTGGTGGACCCAACGGCGGAATTATTGTCGGATTGAAAAAATGACAAAATATTTTATTGAAAATAACGGCGAGAAGTTTTACTGGTTGATCTTTGTTGAACTACTTTCGGTAGTAAAAAAATGCGATAATACACGTTGTTGCATAGTAGCATTACGGTATTGATTATTGATATTTATGTGAAGTCACTCAATTTTGTTCAATTATTGCTACAATAGTTCTTTGCGTAGTATCTCACATTATTTGATTCAATTATTGTTGATTTAGAAGTTTTGTTTTATTCAGTATTATTATTAACGTAATAAAATAGAAACATCTTTTTATATAAAAGCAGAATACTTTATTAAAGTTATTCTATAAATAAAATATATTATATTCTATTATGCATAGTGTTTTGCATAGTAAAATCTTTTTATATAAAGCGAGAATACTTTATTAAAGTTATTCAATAAATAGAATATATTATATTTTATTATGCATAGTGTTTGTATAGTGCAAGATAGTGTTTGCGTAGTAAAAATCTTTTATATAAATAGAATATATTATATTTTATTTAAAAGATTTTATTTAAATATGGACCATCATTAAAGTAAATCAACGGATAGTTCATGGATTAATTCTTATGCATTCCATTTTCCTATAAATAGAAGCTCATTCCTTCATTATTTTCTTACGAATTCATTGAACTCTAGAGAGAAACTATAGAGAGAGACTATAGAGATAGAAGAAAAGTTTTCGCTACTTCACTACTTTCTTATATCAAGTATTATTTTACGGTAAGGGATATTATTCTTTTGTATTTAGGAAGAGAACTTACATTATTCCATTTCTTTATTGTTTCGTTGGAATAACTTTTATCACGCTGAGCTACCCTATACTTGGTGACATTCTTCTATTATACATCTTTATTATTCGCCGGAATATCCATACATCTTTATCTGGGGACTGGTTCCATTTTTTATTATTCCGTCTTTATTATTCTCGGAATATCTCATGCGTCTTATATGTGGGACTGGTTCCATCATTTATTATTCCGCATTTACTATTACATTGGAACATCCATCGATTGTGAATTTCACGACTGGTTCCGATTATTTAGTATTCTGTTGGAATAAACATCATAAGCAATCGCATGCATGGTGATTTCTTTTGTTATTCCATTCTTTATTATACTCGGTTGGTTAAAGTTTTGACTTTTATACTCTATGAAATTAGTAGAATATCCTTGATATTTGCGCTTTATCCAGTATCTTTTCATGGAAATATTCTTCTGATCATTCTTGAATTTTACTCTACAAAGCAGTATCATGTTGACAATTTGGACATTAGTAGTTCTTGGACAAATTAATTCTTGAACTTGTTTTATTGAATTCTTATATCATTGTCATCATCCTCATGCTTATATTATGTTGAAAGTCATATGTAGCCTGTAGTTCATAGATGGACTTGGTATGATTATGACCAGGGATTATTCGGTATAATAATAACGGTAATGTTATAAATGATGTGAAAAAAGTCCTCATTGGCCCGTAGTGCATTGATGGACAGTTTTTGGTATGATTATGGCTATGGATTCTTTTTGGCCGTAGTGCAAAGATGAATTGTTTTATGGCATGATCATGACCATTAATGAATACACAAATATATTCTTGGCGTAATGTATGGATAATTGTGGTCGTGATCTTTAAAGAATATCCTTGGGTAGTAGTCACGGGGTGATTCGATGATGTGGAATATTTATTGTTGAGTCTCGGCGATAATGATGATGAAAAACCTTTTTAATCATAAAAGATAGTAGATTTTATTTTCTACTTGACTCTTTTAATGGATTGCTTGTTCATTATGATTAAACTTGATGTCTATTATATTTTATTAGTTTAACATTGTTGGAGACTAATGATAATTTATTCGCATTATCTTAGTCATAATATTTCTTCTTGGGCTAGTTGAGCTCACCCTTTCTTTCACCGTTTTCTTCAGTGAAATGAGAATATAAATTTGGGATGAGTCGGGGAGCGAGTGATAGTCCAGGAGGATAGCATTAGTTGTCCTCACTATTTTGTGAAATAGTGTGATAATAATTGTAATGAGGACTCCTTTTGAGTTTGTATAATCCCTAGTAGATAATATTTGTATTCAAACTCACGGTTTATGTTTTTGTCAGTATTGTACGACAGTTGTATTAGTAAGTTGTATTTGAATTACATACCATGTATGTCTGGCGACTCAAGATGGGTGATGTATACCTAATTTTGGAGGCGTCACAACTTCTGTTATTCCATTCTTTATTATTCTATTAGAATAACCTATATCATGTGAGCTACCCTATACTTGGTGAAATTATTACATTATTCCATTCTTTATTATTATGTTGGAATAAACTGCATATGCAAATAATTGCATACATGGTGAAATTATTCTAATATTCCATTCTTTATTATTACTTTTTTATATATCGTCTGCATGCGTTTCTGTGGGATTCGAATTCCGTTATTTATTATTCATTGTAATATCACATGCATGCGTTTCTGGCGGACCAGATTCCATTATTTATTATTACGTTGGAATAACCTTCCAATCTTGATCTATCGCGTGCGTGGTGATTTCTTTTGTTATTCCATTCTTTATTATACTCGGTTGGTTAAAACTTTGACTTCTATACTCCATGAAATTAGTGGAATATCCTTGATATTTGCGCTTCATCCAAGTATCTTTTCATGGAAATATTCTTACGAGCATTCTTGAATTTTACTCACAAAGCGAAGATCATGTTGACAATTTGGACATTATTAGTTCCTAGATAAATTAATTCTTGAACTTGTTTTATTGAATTCTTATATCATTGTCATCATCCTCATGTTTATATTTTGTTTAAAGTCATCTATGGCACAGTGCATAGATGGACTTGGTATGATTATGACGAGGATTATTGGTATAATCATAATGTAGTAATGTTACAAATGATGTGGAAAAAGTCCTCATTGTCCCGTAGTGCATTGATGGACAGTTTTTGGTATGATTATGGCTATGAATTCTCTTTGGCCGTAGTGCAAAGATGAATTATTTTATGGCATGATCAGGACCGCTGATGAAAACATGATTATCTTAAGCCGTAGTGCATGGATAATTCGTGGTCGTGATACCAAAAAATATCCTTGGCCGTAGTGCAGGGGTGATTCGATGATGTGGATTATTTATTAAGCTGAGTTCCAGCGATAAAAGTGATGAAAAATCTTTTAAATCATAGAAGATAGTAGATTTTATTCTCTACTTGACTCTTCTAATGGATTATTTGATCCGCTGCAGTTAAACTTGATAGTTATTATATTTTATCAGTTTAACACTGTTGTAAGCTAACGATAAATTATTCTGCATTATCTTAGTCATAATATTTTTACTGGGTTAGTTGAGCTCAACCTTTGTTTCACTGTTCTCTTCAGGAAATGAGAACGTAGCTGGGACTAGTAGGGGAACAGAGTGATGGTCCTAGATGGTACATTAGTAGTCCTCACTATTCTGTGAAATAGTGTGATAATAATTGTAATGAGGACTTCGTTTGAGTTTGTATACTCTCTAGTAGACAATATTTGTATTCAAACTCACAGTTTATGTTTTGTCGTATTGTACACGACAGTTGTATTATTAAGTTGTATTTGAATTCTGTACCATGTATCTGGCGACCCAAGATGGGTGATGTATACCTAATTTTGGGGGCGTCACAGTTGGTATCAAAGCTTAGGGATATGATCCCTGGCTGAGATGTGAGATAAGAACTAGGAGGTCTCCAGATGGGGAATTCCTTCGCTAGTATGACCTACCTAAGTTTAATTGGTATTTAATTGGTCGGTCAGAATATAGGGATAATATGTGATATGTTAATTTGTTTAATTAACCCTTGTTTTGTGACAGTATTTGAGAATAACATCTAAAAATTTTGAGATGTGCAATGGAGCAAAATAATATGAACGTGTCACATTACGAGGCTAAGTTTACGGAGTTATCCCGGTTTGCATCCCATTTTGTCAATAATGAGGAGAGAATGACGTGATTGTTTCTGTGAGGTTTGAAACCCGAAATACGTAAATACCTCATTTCTTATAAACATTGTTTATATTCAGATATTGTGAATAGGGCTCAGTTATTGGAGCGCGATAATGAGTTAGCTCAACCAAAAGGTAACGACCAACAACACGATAATAATAAATACAGGTGTGGCAACGACCATCGGAACAATGATAACCATCATGGGGGAAATTATCATGCCAAGAATGGTAACCACTTTGGTGGTAATCATGGCCAAGATAATAGAAGTGGAAATTTCAAGAAGAGAAGGTCATTTAGCTTGATTTTGTCGTATAGTGAAGTCAAGTCCAGCTGGAACGGTGGCACCAAAGGTGGATACGACCAAGTCAAATTCGGTAGTTTAAGGGAGAGCGTTTTTCGTGACGACGAATCGAACGAAGTTATCACGGGTTAGTTAATTATAAATTCTTGCGAAGTCTATACCTTATTCGATACCGGTTCTACCCATTCTTTTATCTCTTTTGCTTGCGCTCAACGTTTAAATTTAACTTCGAAAAAAATTAGACTTTGACTTATTGGTTAAAACTTCGATAGTAGAAACCTTCATTACATCCACTGTTTATAAATCTTGTTGATTCAAATCGACACTTTCACGTTACTTGTCGATCTTATCTCTTTGAAAATACTTGCCTTTGATGCAATTTTAGGAATCGATTGGTTAACTACTCATCATGCTTTTTATAAAGTTGTTAGCTTTCATATTCCTAACCAACCTGTTATGCGAATTCAAGCAACCAAACCACTAAAGTCAATCATTGTCATATCAAGCCATAAGTAAAGAACCCCGGTCCTTTCGTTGTTGACTTCCTTGTGTGGAATGCACCGAAGCTGAACTTTCTGTAGGCAACGTCGTGAATGACGATGGCAAGTTGATAGGTATCAATATGACGTGTTATCCAAGTCTTGGATGAGGGTCACAGTTTTGAATGATATTTCTATTGTTAATAAATTTCCTGACGTATTCTTGAAGTCTTCTTAGCCTACCCCTAGAGCGTGAAATCAAATTTTGTATTGACCTCAGACAAAACCCATTTCTTAAACCCTCAAATATTTCTTTACTTAAAATAAATGTAACATGCGCGCCAAAGACGTTGGCTCGAAGTCATTGAAGATTACGATCGTACCATTCAATACCATCGTGGGAAAGTGAGCGTGGTAGGCGATAGCGTTGAGTAGAAGATCGTATGCGTTCTGAGTGCGATGTTGTTAACACAAAGGCCCATTTCGTCATACGACTTACAAATGTTGAAGATAGAGTTAAAGACTCAGGAACCCAAGTGAAGATAACGAATATCTGAGTAGAATCGACTTTAATCGATAAAGTTAAAGCGCATTTCAAGCTACACACCCGGAGCTGATAAATGTGAAGAAGAAGGTTCAAGATGGAGTTATTCTAGAAGCAAGAATCGACGAAGAGAGGAAATCTCAACCCTTGATTTAATTAGTCCATTTGAAATCCTCGATGAAGTAGGAACTATGGCCTATAGACTCGTTTTACCGCCAAATATGTTAAGTGTTTATAACGTTTTTAACGTATCGATGTTACGTAAATATGTGGACGACCCGAACCACATTATTAATTTAGAACCGGACGAGATAACGACTGATTTAACGTTTGAGGAGATACGTGTTAAAATCTTGGATAAGAAGAATCGTATTCAACACTCAAAGGTTATACCTCAAGAGTTAGAATTTGAAATGAAGTCGAGGAATCCTCACCATTCAAAGATACCAAAATGCGTCGTAAATTTTGAGGGCTTAAATTCCATAAGGAGGGAGATTGTGAGACCCAGATTTTATGAATAAATATTTAATTTTCTCAAAATAGTTTTTTAAATATTATGGTGTGGATTTGATATAATGTTATAGTTGTGGGTTATATTTATAAATTTTGCAAAGTCATGCAAGTTGTTATATAATATTCGATTGGTGGGAATATTCTTTTTTTTTGGGGAATATCCAAATACGATGGTACAATCATTGGTGGACCCCATAACAAAATTATTTTCGGATTGAGAAAACGACAAAAATACTTTATGAAAATAAGCGGCGGAAGTTTTACTGAATTAAGCTGTTGAAACACACGGTGTTAAAATTACGATGTCTGGCGTGGGTCGTAGTAGAAGACACGGTATTGATTATTGATGCTTACGTGAGAAGTCACCGGTTATACTCAATTATTGCTCTGAGAATTGTTGCATCATATCTTTTATATTATTGATTCAATTATTGTTAAAATATCATCTGCATAATATGATATATTATTAAATCAATGATTGAGACGACAAAGTTATAATATTAATGATGAATGTTATTAAAATTGAAGTTGTGTTCGGAGTTGAATTTGGAGACGCAGACGTGATATTTGAGTCCGAAACGATGAAATTAGTAAAAATAGTCTATAAACACATAATTTTCCGGGATTCACTATTTGGTCAAAAAGTCAACAGTTGACTTTTTTGGGAAAAAGTCAAACTTTGAAATTTCAAAACTTATATTGTTGATAAAAATAGTTTCATTATGTTGAAATTGTTTGTGTTAGTGAAAATCGACATCTATTCCGATGATAATTGATGTCCGGGGGTTATATTGATAAATCGGGTAATTTATTGGATAAATGAGAAATTAATTGCTACTAATTCATATGCTTATATAACTATTTGTTCACATGTGTGTACTATTGAAGCACATTCTTGTACTATTAGGGGAGTTGGTGCAAAATTGATAATACTTGCATGACTAAGTTAAAATGGAGGTATAGATGGAGGTACTTATCTTTGTAATTATTTTTATCACATGATTAGAACTATTGAGTCACATGATTTACTATTGATTCATATTATTTACTATTAGGGGAGTTGGTGCAAGTTTGATAATACTTACAGGACTAAATTAAAAATGAAGAAAAGAGGAAGGTATTATACTGTAATATTTCGAGCACCAAAACGTGTAATTATCAAAACTATATTTTCCTATAAATAGAAGCTCATTCTTCCTTCATTTCTCACCAATTCACAAAAGCTTTAGAGCAATTATTATAGAGAGAAATTATAAAGAGAAAGAAGAAGAGAAGTCTGCTACCTCACTATTCTAGTATCCAGTTTTTTTTAAGGTAGGGAATATTATTTGTTGTACTCGTAAGGGGTACTCTTTCTTTATTATTTATGAAGAGAACTTATGTTATTCCATTCTTTATTATTCTGTTAGAATAACCTGTATACGCGGGCTACCCTATACTTGGTGAAATTCTTCTGTTATTCAATTCTTTATTATTATGTTGGAATAACTCGCCTATGCAAAAAATCGCATACATGGTAAAATTCTTCTAATATTCTATTCTTTATTATTACATTTTTTATATCACATGCATGCGTTTTGTGGGACCGGACCGTTAAGATTATTTATTATTCGCATTGGAATATCCACATTCATGCGTTTTTAGGACTGGTTTCGTTATTTATTATTACATTAGAATATCTTATCTCGTATGCGTTTACGTTGAACTTTCCGATTCCGTTATTTATTATTCATTGGAATAACTTTTGCTGTCTGCGATTATCGCGTGTATGGTGATTTCTTTTGTTATTCCATTCTTTATTATACTCGGTTGGTTAAAACTTTGACTTTATACTCCATGAAATTAGTGGAATATCCTTGATATTTGCGCTTCATCCGATATCTTTTCATGGAAATATTCTTACGAGCATTCTTGAATTTTACTCTACAAAGCGAAGATCATGTTGACAATTTGGACATTAATAGTTCGGATAAATTAATTCTTGAACTTGTTTTATTGAATTCTTATATCATTTTCATCATCCTCATGTTTATATTTTGTTGAAAGTCATCGTGGCACATAGTGCATAGATGGACTTGGTATGATTATGACTGAGGATTATTCGGTATAATCATAACCAGTAATGTTACAAATGATGTGGAAAAAGTCCTCATTGTCCCGTAGTGCATTGATGGACGATTTTGGTATGATTATGGCTATGGATTCTCTTTGGCCAGTAGTGCAAAGATGAATTATTTTATGGCATGATCGGGACCAGTTGATGAAAACATGATTATCTTAAAGCAGTAGTGCATGGATAATTCGTGGTCGTGATACCAAAAGAATATCCTTGGCCGAAGTAGTGTGAGGGTGATTCGATGATGTGGATTATTTATTAAGTCGAGTTCAATGATAAAAGTGATGAAAAATCTTTTAAATCAGAGAAGATAGTAGATTTTATTCTCTACTTGACTCTTCTAATGGATTATTTGATCCGCTGCAGTTAAACTTGATAGTTATTATATTTTATCAGTTTAACACTGTTGAAGGCTAACGATAAATTATTCTGCATTATCTTAGTCATAATATTTTTACTGGGTTAGTTGAGCTCAACCTTTGTTTCACTGTTCTCTTCAGGAAATGAGAACGTAGCTGGGACTAGTAGGGGAACAGAGTGATGGTCCTAGATGGTACATTAGTAGTCCTCACTATTCTGTGAAATAGTGTGATAATAATTATAATGAAGACTCCTTTTGAGTTTGTATACTCTCTAGTAGACAATATTTGTATTCAAACTCACAGTTTATGTTTTGTCGTATTGTACACGACAGTTGTATTATTAAGTTGTATTTGAATTCTGTACCATGTATCTGGCGACTCAAGATGGGTGATGTATACCTATTTTGGGGGCGTCACAAATAATATGAATTATTGATCTGATAATGGAGATACTGTGCAGTGACAATTTATTGAAACAACAATAATATAAAATATCAACGTAACAATTATTGAATCAATAAAATAAAATATTGAACAGTAATTACCGTAATAATTATTGAGTAAGTGTCTTCTACGTAAGGATCAATAATTCAAAAATATTGTGTAAAATCGTATGCATCTTATGCGAAAACACGCCAGACATCGTATTTTTAACCACCGGTATTCCAATAGTGTTAATTCAGAATAACCACGCCTAGATTATTTATAAAAACTCAATTTTGTCATTTTCTTCATCCAAGCGGTTATTCGTTATGGGACCCACAAATGATCGCTGGCTTGCGTATCATTCACGAATATTCTCAAACATAAAGAATATTCAACGACCAAACGAATATTCTGAACAATTGAATATTTTATAACCACTTGCGTTTTTTGAAAAAATTCATATCTCACCCTTAACTTTAAACTTTTAACAATTTAATCATTTTTTGAATTGTAATTATAAGAAAAATTGATTACTTTTATTTCATAAAATTAAGGGGTCTTACAAATTTCGTATAAATTAAATATATAATTATTTATTGATATATATATATATATATATAATTTGTTTATTAATTAATATATATAATTATTAATTTTATATATATAAATAATATATATATATATATATATATATATATTAAAAATATAAAATTATAATATAAATATTATTACATTAATATAAATGTTTATTTGTATATTATATAATATGCAATATATATAAATAATATAATTTTAGTTTATTAAGAGTTGGGAAGTTGAGAACTTGATTTGAGAAGCCCCTAAATTAGGGGTGTAAACGGATATATATGGATTTAGATACAGTAGTATCCGTATCCATTTATTTGCGGATATATCTATTTTTTTTGAATACGAACAATATCCTTTTTTTTTTTGCGAATACGGATGCGGACGAATACAAATTTTTCGGTTTCCATTTACAACCCGAACTATAACTTGAAAAAAAAATAATGAGTTTTAAAATATAGGTTATTAATAAATAAATTTAAATTTATTTATTTTTAATAAATATTTAAATATAATAATTAATGTTTTAAATTACAATTCAAATAAGTTTTCATCATTTTTGAAATTCTAAATTTCAAAATGAATGCTCAACTTATTAATGTTTAGATGTCCATTTTATGTGTGTGAAGTAATACTGTAGTGTGTATGAATATTTATAATTTATAATTGGATTCAAAAGTTTACATTGAATATTTAATTATTTTTTCTCAAATACTTGATTAAAACTTTAATAATATATGTTTATGAGAACTTTTATTTATAATTTATTCTCAATACATAGATTATAATTTACATAGTTATAAAAAGTTTATTTTATTTTATTATATTTATGGAGAATGCGAGTTATAATGTATATGTGACAATTGACAACTAGTTAATCCAACTTGATCCAAAATTTACTTTTGATTTACTTTAAATATTTTGACTTATAATTTTTAAATAATTGGGCAAATAAAAGTGATAAATACTCCCTCCACCCGAAAAATCATAAACGTTAATTAATTATTCAACCCTCTTCTAAATTAATTCGATCTTAACTCATTTTAACAATAAAATTATATTGTTCATTGTTCCCGCCTCCCAACATTGCAAGTAAGTTTTGAAAGTAAAAAACTTATAACAAACTAATAACTATAGTTTTATTCTTCTAGTATATAATTTTCTTGGTAAATGATACATTTTAGATATTTTAACTTTATAATAGTAAAAATCTATTAACTATACTTAAATCAATTTATTTAAGTTTATTAATATTATAATAAAAGTGTTATTTCCTATTTTTTAGAAGTAAAATGATATATTTTTAAAATAATTTTCGTATGATAGTGAAAACTAATTATTATATAAGGAATGCCACTTTAAAAAAATTATTTTGCTTATTATATACTCCTTCCGTCCCATAGTTATAGGCTAATTTTCCATTTTGAGATGTCCCAATATATAGGCTACTTACTATTTATAAAATTTAGTTGGTTCATTGTTGTGACGCCCCCAAAATTAGGTATACATCACCCATCTTGAGTCGCCAAATACATGGTACAGAATTCAAATACAAACTTAATTATACAATAGACGTGTAAAATACGACAAAACATAGGCTGTCAGTTTTAATACAAATACTGTCCTCTAGAGAGTATACAAACTCAATGGAGACCTCATAACATTTATTATCACACTATTTCACAAAATAGTGAGGACTACTAATGCACCATCTAGGACCATCACTCTGTTCCCCGACTAGTCCCTGAAGAGAACAGTGAAAGAAAGGGTGAGCTCAACTAGCCCAATAAGAAATATTATGACTAAGATAATGCAGAATAAATTATCATTAGCCTTAAACAGTGTTAAACTGATACAATATAACATCTATCAAGTTTAACTGCAGTGGAACAAGCAATCCATTAGAAGACTCAAGTAGAGAATAAAATCTACTATCTTCTATGATTTAAAAGATTTTTCATCACTTTTATCGCTGAGACTCAGTTTGATAAATAATCCACATCATCGAATCACCCCTGCACTACAGGCCAAAGATATTCTTTAGTATCACGACCACGAATTATCCATGCACTATGGGCAAAAGATAATCGTGTTTTCATCAACGGTCCTGATCATGCCATAAAACAATTCATCTTTGCACCCTTGGCCGAAGAGAATCCATAGTCATAATCATACCAAAAACTGATCAATGCAATCTTGCAAGCTAATGAGGACTTTTTCCACATCATTTGTAACATTACGGTCATGATTATACCGAATAATCCCTGGTCATAATCATACCAAGTCCATCTATGCACTACAGGCCACAGATGACTTTCAACATAATATAAACATGAGGATGATGACAATGGCATAATAATTCAATAAAACAAGTTCAAGAATTAATTTATTCAGGAACTAATAACGTCCAAATTGTCAACACTTTGTAGAGTAAAATTCAAGAATGCTCAGAAGAATATTTCCATGAAAAGATACTGGATGAAACGCAAATATCAAGGATATTCCACTAATTTCATGGAGTATAGAAGTCAAAACTTTAACCAACTGAGTATAATAAAGAATGGAATAACAAAAGAAATCACCATGCATGCGGTACTTCGCATAGAAAGGTTATTCCAACAGAATAATAATAACGGAACCAGGTTGTAAGACCCCAACTTTTTATAAATAAAGATTTAATTTCTCTAATTATCATTTTGAAATAGTAAGGGTTGATTTGATTAATGTGGTTAGTTATGGGTAAAATGCGCAAATATTTCAAATAAGCAAGTTATTATAAAATATTCATTGTTGTCGAGGGAATATTCGTTTGGTCGTGGAATATTCGTCTTATCGGGGAATATTAAATGCTACACGGCCTATGACCATGTGTGGGCCCCATAACTTGAAAGCGATTGGAGGAAGAAAGCACAAGAATAAGTTGTTATTCTGGTTAATCTTTGTTGGAATACCGGTGGTTAAAACACAAGAATACGCATTGTTAGACGCGAGAAGACTTTGCAGATTGCACCAATTATTGATTCTTACGTAAGAAGGCCTTTACTCGATAATTGTTACATGAGTTCTTTATTCAAATTATTTTATTTTATTGATTCAATAATTCTGCGTTGATATTTTTATATATTTGTTGTTTCAATAATTGTCACTACACGGTATTTTCCATTATCTGAGACAATAATTCATATTATCTGAATAATATTATTAGAAAACATTATTGGCAATGTCTAGAAAGTTACATACAAGGAGAGGTTTGGTCACCTAATTCTTGTATTTAGTAAGGAGAAATCTTTATTGGAAAGCCACCTCTTTCCTGAGGCGCACTGGTTGTCAATAATGTGATTCGTAATATTATTTACTGAATAATTAATTATTGATATATATGATGAGGAAAATATTAATTTTATGAGGATAGATGGAGAAAAATTTTAATGTGACAATTGTTGAAAATTAATATTTTATCTTTTTCTGATAAAATAATTCTTTTAAATATATTATTTTTATAATGAATGTGGGATATATGAGTATATAAAGAGGAAGAGTATTTTTGTGGCATTAAATGTTTAACACATGTTTTGTGTGTTGGTGGACACAATTATTGACCCAAATTTGATTATAGCCTATAAAATCGTCCGTTTGTGGATTTCGGTCAATTTCTGTTTAGAATTTGGAAAAACTTTTTTCTGCAAAGTTGTAGAGAATTTAATTTCCTATAAAAATCCGCGAGATTCGAATTTTCTGATAAAAGAGCTATTTATTGTGAATTATTGAAGTTTCGGTATATAGGGTGTGAATTGATTTTTGGAGTTTAAATTATTTTTGTTAGAAAAATGTTTTTTGTATTTTTTTGGACATCATTAACATGTGTGGCTGGTGTTTTTGACCAAAAGGTGGACATCATTAACATGTGTGGCTGATTGTATCCATGTTTTGATCATTCTTGAATTTTACCCCACTCTGGTTGGTTATGAAGTATTTTTGAATGGGAATTGTTTAAAGTGCGAATCCTTAATATTTGTTCTTTTGCTTCATTGGATTCGTTTTCTTTAAAATATTTTTTTTATCATCCTCGATCCTAAATGATGATATAACGGAATATCTTTTATTTTGTAGTGCAAAGATGAATGATTTCTTGATGAATATCTTTGGCCCGTAGTGCAAAGATGAACAAGCGTTTAGATGAACATGACCGACTGATGAATATCTTTGGCCTGTAGTGCAAGGATGAATATTTGATTCAAGATGAATATTGATTGATGTTACAGGGATAAAATAATGATGATGGACTATTAAATTCATAGATATTAGTAGATTTCATCCTCTACGTAACTCTTCTATGAATTATTATTTTCCGCTGCGAATATTGATATAAAACTTGTTATTTAATGTATTCTCTCAGATTTTTCCCTGTTGAAGACTAACGATAATTTGTTATATATTATCTTAGTCATAATATTCTTTACTGGGCTAGTTGAGCTCACCCTTTTCCTTTTTGTTCCATTTTTCTTCTCAGGAGGCGAGAATGTAGCGAGTACTAGTCGGGGTATGGAATGAAGGTTCTAGAGAGAGTTGTTTAGTAGTCCTCACCATTTTTGTAAAATAATGTATCAATAATTATGATGGGGATTTATTTGCGTGTGGATATTGTCTAGATGGCAATATTTGCATTTAAACTCACAGTTTATATGTTGTAATAATAAAGTTGTAGTTATTTCTATACCATGTATTTGATAACTCAGAATGGGTGATGTATACCTATTTTGGGGGCATCACACAGGTCACACGAAATTCACACCGACAGGATGTTCCAACAGAATAATAAATAATGTAATAACAATGAAATCACTATGCATGCAGTGCTATCAGATAGACAAAAGTTATTCCAAGCGAGAATAATAAAAGCGGAACCAGTCTAGCGTAAAATGCATGACATGATATTCCAACATAATAATAAAGATGGAACCAAATTAAAACAGAAAGCGATGCAGCGAAAGATATTCCAATGTAATAATAAAGAATGGAATAACAATAGAATTTCACCATGTATGCGGTACTTCACATAGACAGGTTATTCCAACAGAATAATAAATAATGAAATAATAGAAGAATTTCACCAAGTATAGGGTAGACCGCGTATACAGGTTATTCCAACAGAATAATAAAGAATGGAATAACAGAAGTTCTCTTCATGAATACAAAAGAAATAATACCCCTTACGAGTACAACAAATAATATTTCCTACCTTAGAAAGAAGAGTACTAAATATAAAAGTAGTGAAGTAGTAGAACATTTTTCTTCTTTCTCTTTATAGTGTCTCTCTCTAGAGTTTCAGTGAATTCATAAGAAATAATGAAGGAATGAGCTTCTATTTATAGAAAAATGGACTGCATAGTAACTAACTCATGAACGGTCCAGATTGATTTATTTTAATCTGACGGTCCATATTTAAAGCAAAATCTTTTAAATAAAATATAATATATTCTATTTATAATCTAATAAAAGGAATAACTTTATAAAAGATTTTACTATGCAAACACTATACAGGCACTAAGCAAACACTATGCATAATAAAATATAATATATTCTAATTATTGTCTAATAAAACAGATAACTTTATAAAAGTATTCTGTTTTATATAAAAAAAATTTACTATGCAAAACACTATGCAGATATTTATGCATAATAGAATATAATATATTCTATTTATAGAATAACTTTATAAAAGTATTCATTTTATTACATTAATAATACCAATAAAACAAAATTGAGTGACTTATCACTAAGCATTAATAATCAATACCGTGTGCTACTATGCAACCATGCAGCGTAGACATCGCATACTTTAACACCGTGTGTTTCAACGAGTTAACGGTAAAAATTTCACCGTTATTTTCATAAAATACTTTTGTTGTTTTTCTCAATCAAATGATAATTTCTTTTCATGGGTCCACCAATGATTGTACCGTCGTACTGATATTCCCCGACTAAAAGAATATTCCCCGACCAATCGAATATTTTATGACAACTTGCATACTTTGCAAAATTTGTAAATATTACCCACAACTATAACATTATATCAAATCCACACCATAATATTCAAAAAAATTATTTCGAGAAAATTAAATATTTATTCATAAAATTTGGGGTCTCACAATCTCCCATCCTTATGAAATTTACGTACGTACCTGGTATGCCGAAGAGGTGAGGATCCCTTGACTTCATTTCAGATTCTAACTCTTGAGGTATAACCTTTGTGCGTCGAATATGATCCTTCTTATCCAAGATGTTAACACGTATCTCCTCATACGTTAAATCTTCGCTATATCTCGTCTGGGTTCTAAATTAATAATGTGGTTCGGGTCGTCCACATATTTACGTAACATCGATACGTTAAAAATGTTATGAATACGCGACATACTTGGCGGTAAAACGAGTCTATAGGCCACAGTTCCTACTTCATCAAGGATTTCAAATGGGCCATTTAAATTGAGGGTTGAGATTTCCTCTCTTCGTCGATTCTTGCTTCTAGAATAAAGCCCTCTTGAACCTTCTTCTTCACATTCATCAGTTTCGGGTGTGTAGCTTGATCGAATTTAACTTTATCGATTAAAATTGATTCTACTCGTATATTCGTTATCTTCACGTGGGTCCCTAGAGTCTTTAACTCTATCTTCATCACTTGTAAGTTATACGAAATGAGTCTTTGTGTTGACAACATCGCACTCATAAACGCACCCGATCTTCTACTCAACACGTCAGCTACCACATTCGCTTTCCCATAATGGTATTGAATGGTACAATCGTAATCTTCAACAGCTCGAGTCAACGTCTTTGGCACGTTATACGTTCGTTTTAGTTGAAGAAATATTTGAGGGTTTTAGAAATGGGTTTTGTACTGGGGTCAATACAAAATTCGATTTCACACTCTAGGGGTAGGCTAAGAAGACTTCAAGAATACGTCAGAAAATTTATTAACAATAGAAATATCATTCAAAGCTGTGACCCTCATCAAAGACTTGGATAGTACGTCACATTGATACCTATCAACTTGCCATCTTCATTCACAACATCACCTCTGAGAAAGTAAAGCGGTGCATTTCACACAAGAAAGTCAACAACGAAAAGGATAGGGGCTCTTTACTTACGGCTTGATATGACAATGATTGACTTTAGTGGTTTGGTTTCTTGAATTCGCATAACAGGTTGGTTAGGAATATGAAAGCTAACAACCTTACGAAAAGCATGATGAGTAGTTAACCAATCGATTCCTAAAATCGCATCAAAGGCAAGTATTTTCAAAGAGACAAGATCAACACGTAACGTGAAAGTGTTGATTTGAACAAGATTTATAAATAGTGGAGGTAACGAAGGTTTCTCTCGAATCGAGTTTAAACAAATATATCAAAGTCTAACTTCTCCCGGGAGTTAACTTCAAACATTGAACACAATTAGGTGAAATAAAAAAGAGTGAGTAGAAACCCAGATTCAACATGGTATAGACTTCGCAAGAGTTTATGACTAACATACCCGTGATAATTTCGTTCGATTCGTCGTCACAAAAAATGCTCTCCCTTAAACTACCCAATTTGACTTGTTCAGGACAGTCTTTGGTGTCGTCATTACCACTGAATTGACTTTCGCTATAGGGCATATTCCACCCTGAACTGCTTCGTCGTACTCCTGCTCCATGATCTGAATCATTAGCCTTCGATCCATATCGAATTGGGGTTGACGGCAATGTATAGGGTAATTCAAAACTCGATGATGGGTTCTCCCAATTGCTGTCGAAAAAGAGAAATACATATAATCTATTTTAGCTTTCTTGGATCGGACTTCTCTTTCCACAATATCAACGCGTCGTGTGGCTTTTACCCATACATCTTTCATTCTCACTCGTTCAGTTGTTTCTTCTTTCAGTTGCTCCTTGACATTTAAATTCTCACATTCCAGCTTTAATATCGTATACTCTGCCAAAGAGCGCTCCTGTTCAGCTATCGCACATCGGGTAATACAATTTTCAATTGTTACATTCTTTTGCTCCACAACCACCTTCCGTTCTTCAGCCTGCTTTTCTAACTCATGAATACAATTTTATAATTCTACATTTTGATCAATAAGTTCTTCTAATAAATCCTCCTCAGGTTCCTCTTCTTCCTCACTCTCAGTTGCTACCTTTGAGACTAGCTTGAGTGCAACTTTTAATTCCTCAATCACCACATTGATATCTCTAATCACATTATCTTGGTTTGTGATTAGAGGTGTCTCCACGGTCTCATGTGCTTCATTGCTATTCTCAACATCTTCGGATGTCATTTTCAGATACTGCCACAAAACAAAGGTTAATTAACATATCACATATTATCTCTATACTCTGACCGACCAATTTAATACCAAATAAACTTAGGTAGGTCATACTAGCGAAGGAATTCCCCGTCTCTCCCCTCCTAGTTCTATTCTCACATCCTAGCAGGATCATATCCCTAAGCTTTGATACCAATATAACGCCCCAAAATTAGGTATACATCACCCATCTTGAGTCGCCAAATACATGGTATGTAATTCAAATACAAACTTAATTATACAATAGACTTGTAAAATACGACAAAACACAAAGTTGTCGGTTTTAATACAAATATCATCCTCACAGAGAGTATACAAACTCAATGGAGACCTCATTACATTTATTATCACACTATTTCACGTAATAGTGAGGACTACTTAATGCACCATCTAGGACCATCACTCTGTTCCCGACTAGTCCCCAAGAAACGGTGAAAGAAAAGGGTGAGCTCAACTAGCCTAATAAGAAATATTATGACTAAGATAATGCGAATAAATTATCATTAGCCTTAAAGCAAGTGTTAAAGCGATACAATATAACATCTATCAAGTTTAAGCTGCAGCGGAATAAGCAATCCATTAGAAGACTCAAGTAGAGAATAAAATCTACTATCTTCATGATTTAAAAGATTTTTCATCACTTTTATCATTTGAGACTCGGTTTGATAAATAATCCACATCATCGAATCACCCCCCGCACTAAGCCAAAGATATTCTTTAGTATCACGACCACGAATTATCCATGCACTTTATGGGCCAAAGATAATCGTGTTTTCATCAACAGTCTGATCATGCCATAAAATAATTCATCTTTGCACCCTCGTCAAGAGAATCCATAGCCATAATCATACCAAAAAGCGTCCATCAATGCAATCTGCGGGCAATGAGGGACTTTTTCCACATCATTTTGTAACATTACTACCATGATTATATAAGAATAATCCTTGGTCATAATCATACCAAGTCCATCTATGCACTATGTGCCATGATGACTTTCAACATAATATAAACATGAGGATGATGACAATGACATAATAATTCAATAAAACAAGTTCAAGAATTAATTTATTCGAGAACTAATAACGCCCAAATTGTCAACATGATACTTCTTTCAGAGAGTAAAATTCAAGAATGCTCGTAAGAATATTTCCATGAAAAGATCTTTGGATGAAGCGCAAATATCAAGAATATTCCACTAATTTCATGGAGTATAGAAGTCAAAACTTTAACTTGTTGAGTATAATAAAGAATAGAATAACAAAAGAAATCACCATGCATGCGGACTTGGCATATACAAAGTTATTCAATAGAATAATAATAACGGAACTAGGTCAAAGCGAAATTCGCATCGACGAGGATGTTCTACTTGAATAATAAAGAATGTAATAACAACAGAAATCACCGTATGCATGATTACTTGATGTGACAAGGCGAGTTATTCAATGTAATAATAATAAAGGCGAAACCAGTCCCATGTAAAATGCATGCAGACAAGATATTCCAATGAGAATAATAAAGATGGAACTGTGTCCCACAGAAACGCGTGTAATGAGGATATTCAATGTAATAATAAAGAATGGAATAACAATAGAATTTCACCATGTATGCGGTACTCAGATAGACAAAGTTATTCCAATGAGAATAATAAATAATGGAATAATGAGAAGAATTTCACCAAGTATAGGGTGATCACAGCGTATATAGGTTATTCCAACGAGAATAATAAAGAATGGAATAATAGAAGTTCTCTTCATGAATACAAAAGAAATAATACCCCTTACGAGTACAACAAATAATATTTCCTACCTTAGAAAGAAGAGTACTAAATATAAAAGTAGTGAAGTAGTAGAACATTTTTCTTCTTTCTCTCTATAGTTTCTCTCTCTAGAGTTTCAGTGAATTCATAAGAAATAATGAAGGAATGAGCTTCTATTTATAGAAAAATGGATCAGATAGTAATTAACTCATGAAGCGGTCCGATTGATTTACTTTAATCGACGGTCCATATTTAAAGCAAAATCTTTTAAATAAAATATAATATATTCTATTTATAATCTAATAAAAGGAATAACTTTATAAAAGATTTTACTATACAAACACTATACTGTGCACCTATGCAAAACACTATGCATAATAAAATATAATATATTCTAATTATTGTCTAATAAAAGCAGATAACTTTATAAAAGTATTCATTTTATATAAAGAGATTTTACTATACAAAACACTATGCAGACACTATGCAATACTATGCATAATAGAATATAATATATTCTATTTATAGAATAACTTTATAAAAGTATTCTGCATTTTATTTCATTAATAATACCAATAAAACAAAACCGAGTAACTTATCACGTAAGATCAATAATCAATACTGTGTGTGCTACTATGTACTACGCGCCAGACATCGTAATTTTAACAAGGGTGTATCAGCAGTTAACGGTAAAACTTCCGCCGTTATTTTCATAAAATACTTTTGTCGTTTTCTCAATCCGACAATAATTCCTTTGCGGGGTCCACCAATGATTGTACCGTCGTACGGATATTCCCCGACTAAAAGAATATTCCCTGACCAATCGAATATTTTATGACAACCTGCATACTTTGTAAAATTTTTAAATATTACCCACAACTATAACATTATATCAAATCCACACCATAATATTCAAAAAAATTATTTCGAGAAAATTAAATATTTATTCATAAAATCTGGGGTCTCACAATTGTTTTACTTTTATGCCCTTATAATAAATATTCAACCATTACTCTTTTTTTGAATAAACAACATTCAATGTCATTATTTTTATCACCACATTTAATGTTGTTGTATTCTATTTGGTTAAAGCTTATGGATTTTAATGGTGAGTACACGTCAATCAATGAAGTTGAGAGTTCCAGTGTGATAAGTAAGGAGTAATTAACTTATTCATTAATTCTATATTAAGGGGTATATGTGGAAAATTTATGTTAAAAATTGTAACTTAAATAATTTTCTTAAACTATGTGCCAAAAAAAATCAGCCTATAACTATGGGACGGAGGGAGTAATAATTAATATATATAAGTTATTTGGATATGAATTCCGGATACGGATCCGAATCCGGATATCCGCTATCTTTCGGATATATTTACGGTCAGATGTTAAACGAATACGAATACGCCTATATTCGTATTTGTTTATTTGCGGGTACCTTTAAACCGAATACGGATATATCTATTTTTTTAATACAAATAATATCTGCTTTTTTTCGAATACGGATAGGGACAGATACAAAATTTTCGATTACCATTTATAACCCTAGCCTAAATAGGTGATTCTAACTTCTAGTTTTTTTATTCATGTACTTATACTCAGCTTCTAATCACTTTTAGACCTAAAAACTGAAACAAACACCACTCAAATAACTTTTCAGAAGCCAGAAACTAAAAGCTGTCAAGATAAAGCTAAAACAAACGGGGTTTATACAAGTTGTTTTTTCACCTTGGCCTTCTTAACTTTCGGCTTTTGAAGTCAATTGATAAAATGACTACTTCCAAGTACACAAACTTTTGGTTTTTGGCTTAATAAGTAAACATATACCTGCAATTAATACTAATCCAAGTGGATGTATCAAGTGCATTGCAATTGGAAAGTTGAATCTTGGACCATAAAAGGTGCATCAAGAAGAGTTATCAAACAACAAGGCCAATAAATCATATAATAAATTTGCAAGATAAAAATTAAAAAAGGGAGAAAATCATGTAGAATACCATTAATAATTATTTGATATATGATTACAACATCTGCCATATTATATATATGATTAAAAAAATACTATTAATAATTAGAATATTGTTAGAGACACAACTTATTCTACAAATATTTTACAATTTGCTGATGTAGCATACTCCACCTCAGCTTTTATGTGGGGTCGAAGACTATATTAAAGTAATTTGTTTATCAATATGCTGGGGTGGAGTATGCTACATAAACAAATTATAAAATAGTTATAGAATAAATTGTGTCTCTAACATTAATCTAATAATTATCTATATATCTGATAACAAAAATGACGATACATAAAATATATAGCAAGATATTATATCAATTATGATATATAAAATATATCATTTTCTATCAATTAATATGCAGTCAAATAAACTATTTAAGAAACACAATTCTGTTGGGTTGTTTTGGAGGCTAAGATAAGATTCCACTCAACTCTACCCGTGAGTAGTTGCCTTTACAATATTGCAAACAATTATTGTTGACTGTTGACCAACTTAACCTTTGAACACTATCAAGATCATCCCCAACACATCAATTGATAGCTTTTTTATTTTTTTTGTCTTTTCTTCTTTCCTTTTGACTATCAACAAGTACAAATCAGCTCTATCTGTTAAGAAGTAAATATAACTTATATATATGTATTACACTTTAAGGATATATATCCAAAGTTTTTCCTAGATCACCCCGTATTTGTTTTCTTAATTTTATTTTTTCCAAAATATACACAAATCGGACTTTTCTCCTTTCTTATAATCAATATATAGTTGTTGACCTGAATGCATAAAGACAGTTTGCATGACATGATTTATCACGAGAAATGAATAATAAAAGTCAGAGAAAGATTGTTCAACTAATTTTCATATATGATATATAACTATTAACATGATTACTAGTTACAAAAAAGAGCTTTAAATATTTGCTAATTAAGATGATACAAATTAAACCAACAACAAAATATCACCATACTTGAGATGATAAAAAGGGAATCAAGCAAAACTATAAACTAATTGCTTCTATATCATTATATATATCTTACACGTATTTCTTTCAGTTTACTTTTGCAAGATTGGTTTAACTACTTAAGCCCAAATATTCCTTCAAATCACAAGGGAAACAAGGGTACCTGCTCCATGAATTTCCATGCAACTTGAACATCTTCACAACCTTATCTTTGGTCGAGGATCCTCCATCTATATGCAACAATGCCTCAAGCTTATTCACCGGTCCAAAGAACATCATTTCCTCCAAAACCTTATCCGTCGGATTTAAACTACAAATCAACCACAAAATTTTCACCACAATTTTTGTAGCAACATCTGAGACATGCAACATTTTCTTTGATATAGCACTAATTCCTACCCCGTGCTCGATAAAAGCAAGTCTTCCATCGGCACATTTGCATAATAACTTGAGTAGTTGCAATAGTTTCTCACATTTTGATTTGTTTGAATCCGGTAGAAGCTCAATCAGGGTACAAATTGCACCGGCCTCAATGGCTTTTAATCGGCTTTTTTTCAACGAGGTCAATATCTCTAACAAAACTTGTAGGGCACATGAGCTTGCCTTAGTGCTCATTTCGTCCGATACAAGCTCTAACAAGGCCTTAAACAAATCGGTACCTTGATCTTGAACAACAAGGCTCCAATCATAATCAAGTTTTGCCATTTTGTGGAATATCGAAATAGTGTAAAACCTAGACTCGGCACTCCCCCTTTGAAGCATAATAGCCATGGACTTCATGCATTCCGGCTTCGATAATAATGAGATAATTTCATCTTCTTCTGATAATGGGAGTTGTTCTAAAACTCCCAAAGCCTCCTCACAAGCTCTAAAACACAAAAAATCCGAGGTTTCCACTAAAATTTGGACGATTATTTTCACAAGAACTTTGTCACCTCCATATCTTTTGAAATCCATCTTTATTTCATCACTTATTTCGATAATGGACCGGAGTTTTTTAAGTGAACTTACCTGGAATGGACTTGAATCAATGGTATTGAGTAGTGACACGAATTCGTCGTGCTTGACTGAAGGCAGTGGTGGCGATGAAGATGATGTGCAATGGGTATTTTGCCATGAAAGTATGAGCCTTTTGAGGGTGTGATTCGGAGTTATGCCAAAATCATCGATATCTTGCATTGTCGTGGGGCAAGTCTTTTTCCGGTAAGAGAAAAACCATTTTTCGATGTTTTTACGTTCATAAGTTACACCTGTGGAAATTATAACAGGGTCTTTCATGAGCTCCATGGAAATAGGGCATCTGAAATCTTGAGGAAAATCCATGTTTGGATCTTGGGAATATTATTTGGAGGGGCTAGATGAACATGATAATCAAGCTTATGCTTATGTTTATATTGTATGGAAGTAGATGGACTAAATAAAGAAATAATCAAAGTCAAAACTAGGGAAAATGCTACGCATGAATCTTGAAGAGTAAAAAAGTTTTAATTTGAATTTTCTTTAATTCTCCAAAATTGAACTATTATGGTGATCATAATTTGAGAGATTCCTTTAACTTAATTCTTTGACTAATAATATTTTACATAAGCTTATTTATTAGTTTACGAACTTAAAAGTGACATATCTGCAATTTGTCAGCTAAGAAGTACAAGCTGGACTTATTTGATTTGGATTTAATTATTACTAGTTGACAAATATGATTTACTTTAAATATTATACTCCCCCGTCCTAAAAAGACTACTCTTAACTTTTTTGGCAACTCTTTTGTATTTGAGATAAAGACGAACAAAAATAATGGTTAGTTCTTTATAGGCAGTTTTGCTCATTAATCCTTGTTGCTTATTGTAATCTTTTGAAATAATATGAACAAACTGGCATTCCTTATCAAACTCAAAGGGTAATATACTCAAGAAATATATACACACGGTAACCTTTTATATATATATATATATATATATATATGGAAAAGAGAGCGTGTCTTAGACACATACAAGTTTGTTTATATGTTAAGAGTACCCAATACGATTTAATTTTGATTGACAGAAATATCAAAAACAATCATTAATGAAAATAATAAAATACCAAAAATACTATTAATAAAATCTCTTAAAATAATATGATACACACTGATTTGTCTGTCTAAGAAAAGTATAAATTAATAAAGTTTTGAGCCCATCAAAAGAAAAATATAAATTACAAAAAATTAGTTATATTTTCCAATTAATGGCCAAAAAATGCAGGAGTAAAGTTCATTGAGTTTGTTTCAAATATATGACAACGTTTGGGGATCAGTTGACTTTAAGAAGTAGAGGGGTGTAGAATAGACGTTGGATTAGATCTAAAGCTGCACAAGACATGGACAGACCATATCAATTTCAGTCGGGGACAGGGAACTTTCGACCAGTCTTGCAAACGGTCTAATTTTAATTTTTTTTTATTTTAACTCTCAAAAAATATATAATATTTATTTTTATATATGTATTTAAATTACACCTAAATCACTGAATTCTATAAAAATTTCAGTTGGAATAAATATTATTCCATACATTTTTTAGGAATCAAAAAAAAAAATTTGGACCGGTTGGTCGGAAGTTCCGGATCCCCATCTACTTATATACTCTCTCCCACTGGCAAAGCTATGGCTAAAATTCAATTTTTGAAATCACTTAAAAAAGATTTTTTATTCCACTCAATTTTTTATCCTTACTCAATTTTTGACTCCACTCAAATTTATTTATTTTAATTAGAGATGTCCAAGCTGCCAAGCCTCAGCCCTAAATCTCATACATCAATGTGTTCATCACTTTAGCCACAAAACAGAGAGAGAAGGGGCAAAGTCAAATCGCAAAAGGCAAAAGCCAAAAACCAAAAACCAAACCATGAACTATCAAAGCCTATAATTATTGACCCCACTACTAACTAATCCTGGCTTCGCCACTGCTCCCTCCGTTCCTATTTAAATGACGTTTTAGAGTTTTTTATTTGTCTCTAATTAATTGACATTTGTTCAAATCTAGGAGAATTAATGATAATTTTTTCAAAATTACCCCTCATTACTCTATCTATTTTTTTTTGTACTTTAAACTCTTGTGCTGTGATAAATTAATGATTTAAAGGTATTATAGACAATTGAGTACTATATTTAATATTTTTCAATCATTACTTCTTGTGTTCATCTCTAAAACGTTATTTAAATAAAGACGGAGGGAGTATTCAAATATTCAACTCATAAGTGTATTTAATACATGCAAGTTAGTATTTATTTATTCAATCTCATAAAGTTCAACAATTTCTGCTTGTAATATTCAAACCTTGCTTACATAATACCGGCGGAAACTGCGAGGCTTTTGCACGTTACTTACGATCATAACTTGTAAGACGTTGAGCTGCCTTGCCGACTCTCTCTGAGGCACTTGCACGTCATGAAAATAGAGTATATATGTTATTTTTGATCCAATTTTTTTTATAAAAAATATTGGATCAAAGTTGGTAAACCACATATTTTTTTGACAATCTTTTTGAATACATGAAAAATAAAATTTGTTAATGACACAAAAATTATGTTTAATCACGTCATTGACAAGTTAAGCTTAAGGACATCCACCTTAAAGAGCAATAAGGCCTTAAAGAGCATACACTTTTAAAAAACACGGCTTTTTAATCTCTCTCTCCTCTCTCAGTCGATTTCCATCCGGCTTTTTACGATCTCTCTCCTCACTCAAGTCTATTTCCTTCATAAAATCGACTCACTCAGTCTTTTTACAAGACTCAGCTCCTTCCAAAATCGATATCTCGACTGAAAATCCCTCACTTCCAAAATCGAATTCCTTGAAAATCCACTCCTGCAAAATCGAAGCCCTAGAGCATCCACTCAGTCACAAGAAATCGAACGACAAACACTTAGCGAGAGCTTGAAAATCCCTCACTGCAAAATCGAACGACTTCCTTCTCCTTCTCAATCGATTGCTGAGTTCCTTTCCTTCTCCATCACGAGCTGAGTTCCTTTCCTTCTCCTGCAAAATCGAAACTATAGTCCATCGCGAAGCCCTTCAACTGAGAGAACGAAGCCCTAGAAACGCGCGATATTGCTCCAAGAGAGAAAGCCCTAGAAAATCGATTTCCTTCATCTAACCAGTTCGAATCGGTAAGTAATTTACATCTTATCAGCTTTATTTTTAGGGTACTCATTTTGTAGCCATTTTTTAGATATTCCCGAGTATGTTTCTGCGATGAGAATAATCCTTTACTTGATAGGCGTTTCATTACTAAGCTATATTTTATAATCACTCATACCTCATTCACCCAAAAATCAGTCGAATTGCAACACCGTCTTTAATTTATTTCGACATACATAAATCTTATGTTTTGATATTAATTTCTATATTTCTTGGTTTTTATTGAGATTACAAATGTTTAACCTTCAGTTCTGCATATCTTCAAGATGTTAATTTCCAAGCATGTTCATGAAGTTTTAATGAAGGATTAACAAACAACAAAAACATAGGCTCTGCTCTTCAGCTTACCAAGTCAGTTCACTTGTAGATGATGCAAAATAGTTATTTAGTTGGCTTCGATGTAAAGCTAATTTAAATGATCACTTGTCTTTTCAACTGTCTTCAGATCCAAATCATAACAGTTGGATACATTTTTAATTGATAACTATCACAGAACATACAGAGTCAACTTAAATGGCCGCAGTTAACCACTGTCATTGTCATCGCCCGGCTATGTTGATAACTTCTTGGACTGATTTGAATCCTGGTCGTCGATTCTATGGATGTCAAACTGCAAGAGTAAGTAATTTATATTCAATTTCCTTTAATATGAAGTTTGTTCTCAAAAAATTTCTTTTTTGACAGCCTCATGGTTGCGGGTATTTCATGTGGTATGATCCTCCGATGCAGCCGAGAGCTATTCAAGTGATTCCTGGTTTGTTGAGGAAGTTGAGGACTTTTGAAAATGAAGTGCAAAATGTTAGACGCAAACATAGGATTTACAAGATAATCATATGGGTTTCCTTAATTTTTCTACTTTGGAATTTCTTTGGAACCATCTCTGTGCAAAAAGTTGCTTAAATCGGAGAAATTTGTACTTAATTTGGGAGATGGAAAGTTGATTACTACTAGTTAGGTTGTTTAATCTTTCCATATTTGAAATGTAATGAATTGATTGTAATGCAACAAAGTTGATTTGAGAATGTTGATTTCATTGCCTGTGTCTCTGTCAGTGATATGTATCAGTTTAGCCATATTCATAAACTGCAATGCTAGTTAGCTAGAGAATGTCAAATACTTTAGAGACATGAAAAGTACAAGGAGGGGAAAATATGTCAGTCATTAGCATTTCTCCAATTGCTAAATTCCAGTGTTTAAAAAAACACTTAAATCAAACATAACATTAAAGTAAGAAGTCACAGAACATAAGTGGCATAGTGTCACAAGCTAACAGAACATATTTTTTGGCAAGACTCAAAACGGTTTACATCAAGGAGCCATAAACTGTGATCCGATTGGCAAAACTGTTTACATCAAGCAGCCATAAAATCAGACATAAACAACACATAGCAGCACCCAGCAGTACAGGTTAGACAGCAGCAGCAGGTTAGACAGCAGCACAAGACAGTCATTCCAACTGCAGCAAACAGCAGAACAGTCTTCTTGTCAAAGCACTGCACACACACACAGCAGAACCCAAAGCACTGCACACACAAACAGCAGCAGCCAACACACAGTCATTCCACTACCTGACTAACAGTCTTCCCCAAACAACTGTCACAGAACATACAGAGCAGAACTGCAGCAACATACAGAAAAGTCTTCCAACTGCAGCAACATACAGAACAATAAAAAAAAAAGAATCATTTAGATCGTGTATTTCTAGCCCAGCCCATTCTATTTTGGTAGTTCGAAACTTCCTCAGACTTCCAACTGCAGCAACATACAGAACATAAGTCACAGAACTGTCCCCATTATGCAGAGAATGAAAACTACAGCAGAAAAGTAAAACCATAACAGACAGCGAAATACAATCCCCCAGCAGCAAGTTCAAACAAGTTCAAATTAGACAAAAACAGATCCTGCAAACATAGAACTAAACCAACAAAATCAGTGAAAGAATTCTTCAACTACCTGACTTGTAACTGATAGCATAAGTCACTCCCATGATCAGTGCAATTCTGAAGGACACTCTGTAGAAAAAAATTCCAAGTTAATACAAAGATATAGATATACAAGTGTTGTTATAGCAATATCAGTTCCACCTATGGGTGAATCACAGTCATCATCTACACTTGGATCCTGAGTAGCATCAACATTTGATTCTCTGAAACTACATTTAAACAAATATCATTGTCCTTTCCTTGCTTAGAACACACATACTCCTTCCTATAAATCTCATCGCTACCCGCCCTTTTTCTCTCATTAAACTTTCGTACACTAAATCCAGCATGCATTGCTTATGTATTGTAAAACGTGTGAATATCATCTAATGTTTGAAATTCTTGACCAAGCTTAGGCGTAACCTCATCTGCTACTTTAGGATAATAGACAACAGTATTAGTATTCCATTTCTATTTCTAAATTATCCCCGCAACTCCCTACTTCATTGTACATGTCATCCATTATATTTACACCTGGACAAACATAAATTGACTTGAACATATGAAATCACCTATTAAAAAAATTATAGAGATAATAGCTATATTGCTGAGATTTACTTGACAAACAAAAATTTACTTGTAATGTGCCCACTGAACAATGTGTCCTCTGAACAATAACCTTTTTTATGTCCACTGAACAATAACCTTTTATGTGTCCACTGAACAATGTGCTTCCATCAGCACTCCAACTCAAGCTTGTGCAGTATATAAGTGCCTATAACAAATGATACATAAACACCTAATAAGTGCCTATAACAAATGATACAGGACAGTAACTCCAATGTATACCCATTATTGCCATTGGGGAAGGAAAAAGGTTTACAGTTGACAAAGAAAAAGAGAGTTGGACTTACAAAATAACGGCCCCGTTCACCGCCTGTCGCTAATCGATTTCACCGGCTCTCGGATCTTGAAATCGATTTCAGAAATCAATCGCGTTTCTAGGGCTTCGTTCCCTCAGTTGCAGCAATGGCGATGGACTAGGGCTTCGATTTTGCAGGAGTGGATTTTCAAGGAATTCGATTTTGGAAGTGAGGGATTTTCAGTCGAGATATCGATTTTGGAAGGAGTTGAGTCTTGTAAAAAGACCGAGTGAGTCGATTTTATGAAGGAAATAGACTGAGTGAGGAGAGAGATTGTAAAAAGCCGGATGGAAATCGACTGAGAGAGGAGAGAGAGATTAAAAAGCCGTGTTTTATATATATATAAATGATTTATTAAAAGTTATGAAACAATAAATTTTACAATAAGTTATACTTTTTAGATACTTTATATTTCTTCCGTTCAAAAATTTAAGATACAAATTGATTTTAAGGTCAAACGACAACATATTAAACTTTAAATTGATGTGAATGTATTTAATTTTAGTTGATACAATTATTATAACTGTATAATATATAACAAAAACTATAAATTTAAAAATTTATTTCATTATAAACTTTTATGAGTTATATCAATTTTGAAGTTTAATATACTATCATTTGACATTACAAGTCAAATTATATCTCTAATTTTGGAATGGAGGGAGTAAACATATATCATTGACTAAAATTAAAGGAATCCAAATCAATTTTAAGAATAAAAATGTCTTTAAATTGACTTTAAAAAATTAATAACAATCTTATATTTTGGGAAAGGAGAAAGTATATAACATGGACTAAAACATATGTTCAATAAGAAAAACAATTGTAACTGAATCGGAAGAATGTAATGTTATACGCTTGAATCGGAAGAATGTAATTAGTAAAAAAAAATTGACTCTAATGTTATACGTTTGAATCGGAAGAATGTAATTAGTAAAAAAAATGAAATAGAGAAGGGAATAAAATTGTGAATTGAGTGATTAATTCCATTCCTGATTAGAACAAGTCATTCTATACTCTCTCTCAAGGAATAATGCTACGTTTGGATTGGAGTAATAAATGTGGGAATAAAATGACTCATTCCTATTGAATGAAAAAAATTGTGTTTGGTTGCGATTAGAATGGATTAAACTATTCTTATTCCTCCCAAATTTATGATTTTTATTATTTAGGGGAGAGAGAGTATAGAATAACTCGTTCCAACTAGAATGGAATGAACCATTCCACTCTCTCATTTCATTCTTTCAAATTTAACAGAAAGGAGAATGGTTCAAAAGGAGAATAGTTTATTCCATTCTAATAAAACAATTAATTAAACACAATTTTTTATTTCATAAAAATGAATCATTTCATTTCTACCTTAATTCCTCTAATTCAAACCTAACATAACATGTATAAACATCATTTTTGTTTCTGATTATCAATAACATATGAAACCACTTTCTCCACATACAATTAATGCCTCAAATATTTTTTCACCCAAAAGGAACTCAACATGCGGCAACGACGTTGGCTTGAACTGTTGAAAGATTATGATCATACCATCCAATACCATCCTGGAAAAGCGAATGTGGTAGTTGACGCATTGAGTAGAAGATCATATCTTGAAACGAAGTGCGATATTGTCAATATGAAAGGCCCATTTTGTGTGACTTGCAAAGGATGGAGATATAGTTAAAGACTTCGGGGACCCATGTGATGATGGCGAATATACGAGTAGAACCGACTTAAAGCTGCTCAAGCTACAGACCTAGAACTGATGCGTATGAGGAAGAAAGTGCAAGAAGGTGTTATCTTAGGAAGAAGAATCGATGAAGAAGGAATACTTGAGTCAACTCCGGACTTTGTATTCTAACGAATACGATTTAAAGTATAAAAGCATGGTGGAGGCGCACAACACACCATTTACAATCCATCTTGGGAGTACCAAAATGTATCGTGATCTTCGTCATATATTTGGTGGAGCAATATAAAGAGAGAGATAGCGCTTTTTATCTCAAGGTGTCTAACTTGTCAACGAGTTAAGGCGGAGCATCAAGTACCAAAAGGTCCATTGCAACCACTTGAAATTCCAGAATGGAAGTGGGAGCACATTTCCATGGATTTCAAATTCTGCCTTCCTAAGGTTTCTCAAGGCATAGATACGATTTGAGTCATTGTTGATAGATTGACCAAGTCTGCTCATTTCTTACCGATACGAAAAACTTATACACTTGAACGTCTTGCTTGTATGTACATAAACGAGATATTTCTACTGTATCGTACTACAAATTAAAAAGAAGGTATCATTTTACATCTCACCAGGGGCAGGGGGCACCTGCCCCACTAAATTTTCAGTTAACTCTTTCCCTTTCCCTATAGTACACATCCCATCACTACCCTCTTTTGTAAGACCCCAACTTATTATAAATAAAATTGAATTTTCTCTATTTATTATTTTGAAATAGTAAGGGTTGTTTTGATTAATGTGGTTAGTTATGGGTAAAATGCGCAAATATTTCAAATAAGCAAGTGGTTATAAAATATTCATTGTTGTCGTAGAATATTCGTTTGGTCGTGGAATATTCTTGCTTTGTTGGGAAATATTTATACGCATAGTGACCTTTGTGTGGGCCCAATAATGTAAAGCGATTGGATGAAGAAAAGCGACAAATATAAGTTGTTTATAAATACTTGGCGTTGTTATTACAGATTAATCTTTGTTAAAATACTCGGTGGTTAAAACACATTAAGCATTTTGCAGTATTGCACCAATTATTGATTCTTACGTGAAGGCACTACTCAATAATTGTTACGAGAATTACTATTCAATATTTTATTTTATTGATTCAATAATTGCTACGTTGATATTTTATATTACTATTGTTTCAATAATTGTCACTACACAATTTTTTCATTATCAGACAATAATTCATATTATCTGAATAATATTATTAGATAACATTATTGGCAATGTCTAGAAAGTTCTGTCTAAGGAGAGGTTTGGTCATCTAATTGCGCGTCAGTAAGGAGAAATCCTTATTGGAAAGCCCACTCTTTCCTAGGAACGACCTGGTTGTCAGTATTGTGATTCTGTAGTATTATTTATGAATAATTAATTATTGATTTATATGATGAGGAAAATATTAATTTTATGTGGATATAGATGGAGAAAATTTTTAATGTGACAATTGTTGAAAATTAATATTTTATCTTTTTCTGATAAAATAATTCATTTAAATATATTATTATATTTTAATAATATAATAATGGTGATATTTTTACAATGAATGTGGGATATATGAGTATATAAGGAGGAAGAGTATTTTTATTACAAAAATTGTTTAAAACTTGTTAAACATGTCGGTGGACCCCATTTCTTGATTGAAATTTGATTATAGCCTATAAAATCGCCCGTTTGTGGATTTCGGTCAATTTCTGTTTGGAATTTGGTAAAACTTTCTTATGCAAAGTTGTAGATAATGGAATTTCCTATGGAAAAGACATAAGGTTTGAATTTTTCTGTCAAAAGGGCTATTGATTATGAATTATTGAAGTTTCGAAGTTCCAAAATATTAATTTTTGAAGTTTAAAGTATTTTAATTAAGAAAAACGTTTTTTTCATTTATGGGACATGTGTTAGTGGTTGAATTCAGCTGGTGGTGTGCATAGGAAGATTTAGAAAATTTATATTATTATTATATTAAATTTTCTGCTTTGGTGTTTTAAGCATTTTCCTATAAATAGGGTGTTTAGGTTAGAATTGAAAATCACACCAGAAACACAAGTTTTCTCTCTCTTTCTCTCTATATTATCGAGCGTATTCTTGTGAGTATTTTGATACTTTGAGTGTTCTTTATCTGGTGCAAGTTCCTTCAAAGACTATATCTAGTATTCCGATCGGAAATCTTGTCTTTTACGAGGTAAGGGATGTTATTTTCTTCTTAAATGATAATATTTTCTTCAATATCATTATGCCGAAATATTGGTTTGAACTTTTTATCAAATTTGGAATTTTTTGTGTCGGGGTTACTATTCACGTATACAACACTATTCACGTATACGGCACTATTCACGAATACAACACTATTCACAGAAAAATTAAAATTTTGTTTTTCGTCCAAAATATCTATTATGGATACTAGCTTTGATTGTATCCATGTTTTGATCATTCTTGAATTTTACTCCACTATGATTATTTATGAGGTATTTTTGGATATAGAATAGCTGAAATACGAATCCTTAATATTTATTCTTTTGTTTCACTGGATTCGTTTTCTTTAAAATATTTTTCATCATTTTCAGTCCTAAATGATGATATTACTGAATATCTTTGGCATGTAGTGCAAAGATGAATGATTTTCGATGAATATCTTTTGCCGTAGTGCAAAGATGAGCAGTGTTTAGATGAACATGACTAATCGATGAATATCTTTGGCCTGGAGTGCAAAGATGAATATTTAATTCCAGATATATATTGATTGATGTTACAGGGATAAAATATCGACGATAAACTTTTAAATTCATATATAGATGATAGTAGATTGCATTCTCTACTTAATTCTTTTAATGAATTATTATTTCTTGTGACGCCCCCAAAATAGGTCTACATCACCCATTCTGAGTTGTCAATACACGGTACAGAAACAACTACAACTTTATTATTACAATAGTAAAACTGTGAGTTTAAATACGAGATATTGCCATCTAGACAATATCCACACACAAATAAATCCTCATCATAATTATTGATACATTATTTTTACAACAATGGTGAGGACTACTAAACAACTCTCCCTAGAACTTTCATTCCATACCCCGACTCGTACTCGCTTATATTCTCGCCTCACGAGAAGAAAAATGGAACAAAAGGAAAAGGGTGAGCTCGACTAGCCCAATAAAGAATATTATGACTAAGATAATATACAACAAATTATCGTTAGTCTTCAACAGGGAAAAATATAATAGAATACAATAGACAACAAGTTTTAAATCAATATTCACAGCGGAAAATATTAATTCATAGAAGAGTTACGTAGAGGATGAAATCTACAAATATCTATGAATTTAACGGTCCATCATCAATATTTTTATCCACAGTAACATCAATCAATATATATCGGAATCATATATTCATCCTTGCACTACAAAAGCCAAGGACATTCACCGATTGGTCATGTTCATCTAAACACTGCTCATCTTTACTACGGGCCAAAGATATTCATCGAAATCATTCATCTTTGCACCTACTGGGCCAAAGATATTCGTGAAAATCAATCATCTTTGCACCTACTGGGCCAAAGATATTCCATAATATCATCATTTAAAAGCGAGGATGATGAAAATATTTTAAAGAAAGCGAATCCGGTGAGACAAAATGACAAGGATTAAGGATTAAGGATTCGTACTTTGTTTTATCCACGCCCAAAAATACCTCAAAAATAATCATAGTGGTGTAAAATTCAAGAATGATCAAAACATGGATACAATCAAAGCTAGTATCCGAATAGATATTTTGGACGAAAAAGAAAATTTTTATTTTTCGATGAATAAAGTGCCGATTATTGAGTGAATAAGACCAGATATCGTGAATAAGTATAGTAGTATCGTGAATAGTAACTCGACACCAAAAGTTCCAAATTTGATAAAAATTTTCAACCAATATTTTCAAGATAATGATATTGAAGAAATAATATCATTTTTGAATAAAATAACATCCCTTACCTCGAAAGACAAAGATTTAGTTAAACACAGGATATAGGCTATGACTTGAACTTGCATCAGTATAGCAATACTCAAAGTATACTCAAAATACTCACAAGAATACGCTCGATAATATAGAGAGAAAACTTGATTTCGGTGTGATTTTTAATTCTAACCCAAGCACCTATTTATAGGAAAATGCTTAGAACACTAAAAGTAAAATTTAATAAATTAATATTATTAATTTTCCAAATCATCATACGACTCCACCAATTTGAAATCACCACTAACACATGTCTCTAAGTGCCAAAAACGTTTTTTCATGCAAAAGTGGTTTAAAACTCCAAAAAAAATAGTAACCAATTAATCGGAACTTCAATAATTCATAATAAATAGCCCTTTTATCGAAAAAATTGAAACTCATGATTTTCCATAGGAAATTCTATTATCTACAACTTTCTGTAAGGAAGTTTTTCCAAATTCCAAACAAAATTGATAAAGAAATCACAAACCAGGCGATTTTACAGGCTATAATCAAATTTCAGTCAATAAATGGGGTCCACCGACATGTTTAACATGTTTTATACATTTTTGGTAACAAAAATACTACTCCTCCACATATACTCATATATCCCACATTCATCGTAAAAATATCATCGTTAATATATTATTAAAATAATATATTTAAATGAATTATTTTATCAGAAAAAGATAAAATATTAATTTTCAACAATTGTCACTATAACAATTTTCTCCATCTATATCCACATAAAATCAATATTTTTCTCATCATATGAATCAATAATTAATTATTCACAAATAATATTATAGAATCACAATATTGACAACCGCATAGTTCCTGAGAAGAGGGCTTTCAATAAGAATTTCTCTCATTCTTGCCGCAATTAGGTGACCAAACCTCTCCTTAGATGTAACTTTCTAGACATTGCCAATAATGTTATCTAATAATATTATTCAGATAATATGAATTATTGCTTCGATAATGGAAAATACTGTGTAATGACAATTATTGAAACAACAACAATATAAATATCAATACAGCAATTATTGAATCAATAAAATAAAATACTGAACAATAATTACTGTAACAATTATTGAGTAGGCCTTCTACGTAAGAATCAATAATTGGTGCAATACTGCAAATCATCTTGTTCAACAACACGTATTATTAGTGTGTTTTAACCACCGGGTATTTCAACAAAGATAATCTGTGAATAACTACTCCGATTATTTATAAACAACTTATATTTGTCGTTTTCTTCATCCAATCGCTTTCCGTTATGGGGCCCACAAAAGACTGCGCCGTCGTACGAATATTACTCGACAATACGAATATTCCACGACCAAACGAATATTCCCCGACAATAAAGAATATTTTATAACCACTTGCTTATTCGAAATATTTGCGTATTTTACCCATAACTATCCACATGAATCACATCAACCCTTACTATTTCAAAATAATAAATAGAGGAAATTCCATTTTTATTTTAAAAAAAAATTCGGGGTCTTACATTTCTGCTGCGAATATTGATTTAAAACTGGTTGTCTATTGTATTATATTAGATTTTTTCCTGTTGAAGACTAACGATAATTTGTTCTATGTTATCTTAGTCATAATATTCTTTACTGGGCTAGTTGAGCTCACCCTTTTCCTTTTGTAAAATATTGTGCCAATAATTGTAATGAGGACTTATTTGGGTATGAATATTGTCTAGATGACAATATTTGTATTTAAACTCACAGTTTTATGTTGTATTAATAAAGTTTTAGCTGTTTCTGTACCATGTTATTGACGACTCAAAATGGGTGTTGTATACCTATTTTGGGGGCGTCACAGTTGGTATCAGAGCTTAGGGATATGGTCTCTGGCGGAGATCGGGCAATAGAACTAGGAGGGGAGAGACCAATAAATCCTTCGCTAGTGTGTCCTACCTAAGCTTATTTGTTGGTCGATCATAATATAGGGATATTATGTGATATGTTAATTTGTTAAATTAACTCTTGTTTTATGGGTATTTGAGAATGTCGACAAAGAATGTTAACAGTGGAGTAAATGAGACCGTGGAGACTCCTTTGCTTACCAATGAGGAGAACGTGCAACAGGCTGGCAATGTTCCTCTTGTAAATAACACCACTGAGCAGATGATGAACGATGAGATGTTTAGAAGCTTTTTGCGGTTCATGCAAAACCAGACGAAGGAGATTCCTGTTCAAAATATAGGAAGAAACAATGGCAACGCACAGCTGGTCACATCCAATCAGTTCAAAGAGTTGGGACCACCAGAATTTTGGGGAAAGCCGGATCCGATTAAGGCGGAGACGTGGGTCAAGCAAATTATCAAGATATTCGATGTCTTGAGATGCACGGAGGAACAGAAAGTTTCATTCGCCACTTTTATGTTCCGTAATGAGGCAAATTACTAGTGGGAATCTGTGAAGCGTACCCATCCAGTCCGTATTCGGCATATCTTGGGAGACATTTCAGAATCATTCAATGACAAATACTTTCCGAAAGTGTTCGTATATATGAAGGAGGTAGAGTTTATTAGATTGGAACAAAACAACATAGCGGTGTCTAAAGTACGAGGCGAAGTTCGCGGAGTTATCCAGTTCAGACCTCATTTGGTAAAGAATGAGGAACGATGACGCGGATGTTTCGAGAGGTTTGAAACCCTAAGATACGTCAATATCTCATTTCTCATAAATTTTTCTCTATTCAGATGTTGTCAACATGGCTCAATTATTAGAGCGAGATAACGAAAGTCTGATCAACCGAGGAACCACAACCAGGATCATACCGGGATGCGGCGATCATCGAACAATGATGTAACAAGGAGAAAGAAGAATACAAGACAAGAGCGGCAACCACTCTGGTGGTAATCATGGCCATGAGAATAGAAGAAGCGAGTCGAGGGAGATTTTAAAAAAGGAGATTCAACAATGACAATGCGAAGACGTCGACCAAAGAAAGAATCGGTTCGAGGGAGAGAACGACCATCGGTCATATGCTATAAATGCGGGAAAGAAGGACATATTAGTCCAAACTGCCCACAATAGTTCAAGGTATGCTATAATTGTGGAAAGGAAGGACATATCGCTCGAGATTGTACGGTAGCGAAACCAAGTTCAGCGGGGACGGTGACTCAAAAGGCTGTCCCAGAAAAGTTAAAGTCAACGGTTCTTGGAAGAGCGTTTGTCGTGACTGGTCAAAATGCGAGGAACCCAAACGAAGTGATCACGGGTAAGATAATCATAAATTCTTGTGAAGTTTATACCTTACTAGATACTGGTGCTACCCATTCATTTATCTCTCCTGCTTGTGCTCAACGTTTAAATTTGACTCCGGAGAAATTAGACTTTTACCTATTTATGGAAACTCTGTTAGGAGAAACTTTCATCACATCCACTGTTTATAAATCTTGTTTGATCCAAGTTGGCACCATCGCATTACCTGTTGACCTTATCTCTTTAAAGATACTTGCTTTTGATGTAATTTTAGGGATTGATTGGTTAACTACTCATCATGCCAAAATTGATTGTTTTCGTAAGGTTGTTAGTTTTCATATTCCTAACCAACCTGTTGTGCGAATTCAAGCAACTAAGCCATTAAAATCAATCACTGTTATATCAAGTCATAAAGCTATTCATTTATTAAAAAATGGATGTCAAGCTTTCTTAGCCCATGTTATGGATTTGAATAAAGACACGTCAGATTTGAATAATATTCCTGCATTGTTATTGACTTTCCGACGTATTTTTCTCAAGAACTTCCGGTCTACCCCCAGAACGTGAAGTTGAATTCTTTATTGATCTTGAACCTGGTAGAAAGCCCATTTCTAAAACCCCATATCGAATGGCTCATATTGAACTTCATGAGTTAAAGGTCCAACTACAGGAGTTATTGGACATCGGTTTTATTCGTCCTAGTACATCTCTTTGGGGTGCTCCTGTTTTATTTGTAAAGAAGAAAGACGGGAGTATGAGACTTTGTATCGACTACCGGGAATTAAACCATATCACTTTCAAGAATAGGTATCCGCTACCTCGTATTGATGACTGTTTGACCGATTGCAAGGAGCACAATTCTTTTCAAAATCGATCTTCGATTCGGATATCATCAAATCAAGATTAAGGCGAGGATATTCCAAAGGCGCCTTGAGAACTCCTAAGATGCGAGCATTATGAATTCTTAGTCATGTCTTTTGGATTGACTAATGCTCCTGCGGCTTTCATGGATATGATGAACCGAGTATTTAAGGAATATTTGGATCAGTTCGTTGTTGTCTTTATTGATGACATCCTCATATATTCTAAAAGCCGTGAAGATCATGAACATCATTTGAAGCTGGTACTCCAAAGGTTTCGTGAAAACAAGCTATATGCCAAGTTGAAGAAATGCGAGTTCTGGCTTGAGGAAGTTGCATTCCTTGGGTATGTGGTGTCAAAACATGGAGTATCTGTCGACCCGGCGAAGATTGAAGCAATACAAAGTTGGGAGCAACCGAAGTCGGTGATCGAAATACGTAGCTTTCTGGGTTTAGCTGGTTATTATCGGAGATTCGTGGAAGGATTTTCTCGAATCGCTACTCCATTAACTCAGCTGACTCGGAAAGATATCAAATTCGTATGGAGCGAGGAATGCGAGAAGAGTTTCCAAGAGCTTAAGAGGAGACTCATTTTAAGACACTTTTGACAATACCATCCGGTTCGGATGGATTTGTTATCTCAAATGATGCTCGTGCAAAGGGTTGGATGTGTTCTCATGCAACGTGGGAAAGTCATAGCCTATGCCTCGCGACAACTTAAAGAATATGAGAGGAATTATCCTACTCATGATCTAGAGTTAGCGGTGATCGTTTTCGCGCTTAAAGATCCGGAGGCACTATCTATATGGGGAGAAAGTGGAGATATATTCGCACCATAAAAGCCTCAAATATTTCTTCACCCAAAAAGAACTCAACATGCGGCAACGACGTTGGATCGAGCTATTGAAAGACTACGACCATACCATTCAATACCATCCTGGAAAAGCGAACGTGGTAGCCGACACGTTAAGTAGAAGATCATACGCGGGAGCGAGTGCGATGTTGTCAACACAAAGGCCCATTTTGTATGATTTACAAAAGATGAAGATAGAATTCAAGACTCCGGGGACCCATGCAATGATGTCAAGTATACGTATAGAACCAACTTTAATCGAAAAAGTTAAAGTTGCTCAAGTCACAGACCCGGAGCTAATGCGTATGAAGAAGAAAGTACAAGAAGGTGTTATTCCAGAGGCAAGAATCAATGAAGAAGGAATACTTCGAGTCCACTCCAGACTTTGTGTTCCTGACGATTCTGATTTGAAGTACAAGATCATGATGGAGGCACACAATACACCATTTGCAATCCATCCTGGAAGTACCAAGATGTATCGTGATCTTCGACATACATTTTGGTGGAACAATATGAAGAGAGAGATTGCAAAGTTTATCTCAAGGTGTTTAACTTGTCAACGTGTAAAGGCGGAGCATCAAGTGCCTAAGGGTCCATTGCAACCACTTGAGATCCCAAAATGGAAGTGGGAACACATTACCATGGATTTCGTTACGGGTCTTCCCACGGTTTCTCAAGGCATAAATGTTATTTAGGTTATTGTTGATAGATTAACCAAGTCTGCTCATTTCTTGCCGATACGGGAGACTTATTCCCTTGAACGTCTTGCTCATATGTATGTAAATGAGATTGTAAGATTGCATGGCATGCCAGTATCCATAGTTTCGGATCGTGACCCAAGATTCACTTCAAGATTTTGGGTTAACTTGCAAAAAGCTATGGGAAAGGATTTACGATTTAGTTCGGCATACCATCCTTAAACTGACGGACAATCAGAGAGGACTATTCAAACTCTTGAAGATCTATTAAGACTCTGTGTCCTAGACTTCAAAGGGAGTTGGGATAAGTATTTACCATTGGTGGAATTCTCCTACAACAACAGCAGTTATCGAGGCAAGTATAGGTGTGGCTCCATTCAAGCATTGTGTATGGGACGAAAAGTGTCGCTCTCCAATATGTTGGGATGAGGTGGGTGAAGCAACATTGTTGGGACCCGAGTTGGTACGTATGACTATAAAAAAGATCCAAATGATTCGACAACGTATATAAACGGCACAGGATCGACAAAAGAGTTATGCGGATCTTCATCGAAAGGACATGGAATTTAGTATTGGGGATCACGTATTGTTGCGTGTTGCTCCATGGAAGGGAGTTACAAGATTCGGAAAGAGAGGAAAGCTCAATCCACGATTTATTGGTCCATTTCAGATTCTTGACCGAGTAGGAAATGTGGCTTATAGACTCGCGTTACCTCCAAGTATGTCTCGTGTTCATAATATTTTTCATATATCTGTGCTTCGTAAATATGTGAAAGACCCGAACCACGTTATTGAGTTAGAACCGGACGAGATAGCCGAAGGCTTAACGTACAAGGAGGTACCTGTCAAGATCTTGGATAGGAAGGAGCATGTTGTAAGACCCCAAATTATTAATAATTGAAATTTAATTTCCTCTATTTATCATTTTGAAATAGTAAGGGTTGATTTGATTAATGTGTTTAGTTATGGATAAAATGCTAAATATTTTAAATAAGCAGTGGTTATAAAATACTCATTGTATTGTGGGAGAATATTCGTTTGGTCGTGGAATATTCTTCACTTTGTTGGGAATATTAAATGCATTTACGGTAGCACTTTATGGGCCCCATAACGGAAAGCAATTGGATGAAGAAAATGACAAGTTGTTATAAATAACTGGTATTGTTATTCTGATTATCTTGTTGGAATACCCGGTGGTTAAAACACAAGATGTCTGGCGTTGTTGAGCGAAGAGCACGCGGTATTGCACCAATTATTGATTCTTACGTGAAGGCACTACTCAATAATTGTTACGATAATTCTTATTGATATTTTATTTTATTGATTCAATAATTCTTTGCGTTGATTTTTTATATATTCTCGTTATTTCAATAATTGTCACTACACAAAGATTTTCATTATCGAGCAATAATTTATATTATCTGAATAATATTATTAGAAAACATTATTGGCAATGTCTAGAAAGTTCTGTCTAAGGAGAGGTTTGGTCACCTAATTGCGCGCCAGTAAGGAGAAATCTTTATTGGAAAGTCCCCTCTTTCCTAGGAACGGCCTGGTTGCCAGTACTGTGATTCTGTAATATTATTTGTGAATAATTAATTATTAATTTATATGATGAGGAAAATATTGATTTTATGTGGATATAGATGAATTTTTTTTTTTAAAGTGACAATTGTTAAAAATTGATATTTTATCTTTTCTGATAAAATAATATTTTATTATATTATTATAATATAATAATGGGGATATTTTTACAATGAATGTGGGATATATGAGTATATGAGGATGGGGAGTATTTTTGTTGCAAAAGTTGTTTAAAACATGTTAATCATGTCCAGTGGGCCCATTTTTCTTGATGAAATTTGATTATAGCTATAAAATCGCTTTGTTTATGGATTTTTGATTCAATTTCATTTGGAATTTGGAAAAACTTTCTTCTGCAAAGTTGTAGAGAATTGAATTTCCTATAATAATTCGAGAGATTTGAATTTTCTGATAAAAGGGCTGTTTATTATGAATTATTGAAGTTCCGATGTTCCAGAATAATTGATTTTTGGAAGTTTTAAATAATTATATTAACAAAAACCATTTTTTACATTGTTGGGACTTATTTAACATGTGATTAGGTGGTCGATTTGGATGCTAAGTGTGCATAGAGAATTTATAATATAAATATTAATATTATATTAAATTTTCTACTTTGGTGTTCTAAGCATTTTCCTATAAATAGGGTGCTTAGGTTAGAATTGAAAATCACACCAGAAACTAAAGATTTCTCTCTTTCTCTCTCTATAATATCGAGCGTATTTGTGAGTATTTTAGTACTTTGAGTATTGCTATCTGATTGCAAGTTTTTTCAAAGACTATATCCAAAAGATTCCAAATCGGATGTCTTTATTCTTTTTGAGGTAAGGGATGCTATTTTATTCGAAAATGATATTATTTCTTCAATATCATTATGTCGAAATATTGGTTGGAAATTTTTATCAAATTTGTAACTTTTCATGTCGGGGTTACTATTCATGAGTTACTATTTACGAGTTACTATTCATGAGTTACTATTTACGAATTACTATTCATGAGTACTATTCACGAAGCATGATGATATTTTTTGTGAAATTTCTATCTTTTGGTGTCGGAGTTATTATTCACGTATACGACACTATTCACGTATACAGCACTATTCACGAATACGACACTATTCACAGAAAATTAAATTTTCTTTTCTGTGTCCAAGATTGTCTGTTATGATTCCTATCTTTGATTGGATCTATGTTTTGGTCTTCATTCTTGAATTTTACTCCACTCTGGTTATTTATGAAGTATTTTCGAACTTGGGTTATTTAAAGTATGAATCCTTAATACTTGTTCTTTTGTTTCACTAGATTCGTTTTTTCTTTAAAATATTTTTCATCATCCTCGGTCCTAAATGATGATATTCTTTGAATATCTTTTATTCAGAGTGCAAAGATGAATGATTTCTTGATGAATATCTTTGGCTCTTAGTGCAAAGATGAGCGGGTGTTGTGATGAACATGACCGACTGATTAATATCTTTGGCCCGTAGTGCAAAGATGAACAGGTGTTTAGATGAACATGACCAACTGATGAATATCTTAGGCCTGTAGTGCAAAAATGAATATTTGATTCCAGATATATATTGATTGATGTTACAGAAATAAAATATCGACGATGAACTTTTAAATTCATATATAGAAGATAGTAGTTTGCATTCTCTACTTAACTCTTCTAATGAATTATTATTTCATTGCGAAGATTGATTTAAAACCTGGTTGTCTATTGTATTCTATTAGATTTTTTCCTGTTGAGGACTAACGATAATTTGTTCTATATTATCTTAGTCATAATGGTCTTTCTTGGGCTAGTTGAGCTCACCTTTTCCTTGTTGTTCCATTTTTCTTCTCGAGAGGCGAGAATGTAGCGAGTACTAGTAGAGGGGTGTGGAATGATGGTTCTAGAAGTTGTTCTAGTAGTCCTCACTATTACGTAAAATAGTGTATTAATAATTGTAATGAGGACTTATTTGAGTGTGGATATTATACAGATGACAATATTTGTATTTAATCTCACAGTTTTTATGTTGTATTAATAAAGTTGTAGTTGTTTCTGTACCATGTATTTGGCGACTCAGAATGGGTGTTGTATACCTATTTTGGGGGCGTCACACATGTCCTACGCACAAAGGTCATACCACAAGTCAAAGTTTTGTGGAGGAACCATGCTATTGAGGAAAATGACCTGGGAGTTGGAAACGGAAATGAAAGCAAGGTATCCTCACCTTTTCGAAACACCAAGTACGTACGTCAATTTCATAAGGAGGGGAGGTTGTAAGACCCCAACTTATTATAAATAAAATTGAATTTCCTTTATTTATTATTTTGAAATAGTAAGGGTTGTTTTGATTAATGTGGTTAGTTATGGGTAAAATGCGCAAATATTTCAAATAAGCAAGTGGTTATAAAATATTCATTGTTGTCGTAGAATATTCGTTTGGTCGTGGAATATTCTTGCTGTCGGGGAATATTCGTACGACGGCGCAGCCTTGTGTGGGCCCCATAATGGAAAGCGATTGGATGAAGAAAACGACAAAAATAAGTTGTTTATAAATAACGGCGTTGTTATTACCGTTAATACTGTTGAAATACTTGGTGGTTAAAACACAGTAGCACACAGTATTGCACCAATTATTGATTCTTACGTAAGAAAGCACTACTCAATAATTGTTATAGTAATTACTGTTCAATATTTTATTTTATTGATTCAATAATTGCTACGTTGATATTTTATATTACTGTTGTTTCAATAATTGTCACTACACAATATTTTCCATTATCGAGACAATAATTCATAATATCTGAATAATATTATTAGATAACATTATTGGCAATGTCTAGAAAGTTACATCTAAGGAGAGGTTTGGTCACCTAATTGCACGTCGATAGTGAGAAATCCTTATTGGAAAGCCCCCTCTTTCCAGGAGCGACATGGTCATCGATGATTGTGATTACGTAGTATTATTTGTGAATAATTAATTATTGATTTATATGATGAGGAAAATATTGATTTTATGTGGATATAGATGGAGAAAATTTTTAATGTGACAATTGTTAAAAATTAATATTTTATCTTTTTCGATAAAATAATTCATTTAAATATATTATTATATTTTAATAATATAATAATGGTGATATTTTACAATGAATGAGGGATATATGAGTATATGAGGAGGAAGAGTATTTTTTGTTACAAAATTGTTTAAAACATGTTAAACAATATGGTGGACCCCATTTCTTGACCGAAATTTGATTATAGCACGTAAAATAAATACATTTATGGATTTCGGTCAATTTTTGTTTGGAATTTGGAAAAATTTTCTTCTGCAAAGTTGTAGATAATGGAATTTCCTATGGAAAAGATATAAGGTTCGAATTTTTCTGTCAAAAGGGCTATTTATTATGAATTATTGAAGTTCCGAAGTTCTAAAATATTAATTTTTGAAGTTTAAAATATTTTAATTAAGAAAAACATTTTTTTCATTTGTGGGACATTTGTTAGTGGTTGAATTCAGCTGGTGGTGTGCGTAGGAAGATTTGGAAAATTTATATTATTATTATATTAAATTTTCTGCTTTGGTGTTCTAACCATTTTTCTATAAATAGGGTGTTTAGGTTAGAATTGAAAATCACATCAGAAACACAAGTTTTCTCTCTCTTTCTCTCTCTATATTATCGAGCGTATTCTTGTGAGTATTTTGATACTTTGAGTGTTGCTATATGGTGCAAGTTCCCTTCAACACTATATCCGATTATTCCGGTGAAATCTTTGTCTTTTACGAGGTAAGGATGTTATTTTCTTCTTAAATGATATTATTTTCTTCAATATCATTATGCCGAAATATTGGTTTGAAATTTTTATCAAATTTGGAACTTTTTGTGTCGAGATTACTATTCACGTATACGGCACTATTCACGAATACAACACTATTCACAGAAAATTAAATTTTCGTTTTTCGTCCAAAATATCTATTATGGATACTAGCTTTGATTGTATCCATGTTTTGATCATTTTTGAATTTTTCTCCACTATGATTATTTATGATGTATTTTTGGATATAGAATAGCTGAAATACGAATCCTTAATATTTATTCTTTTGTTTCACTGGATTCGTTTTCTTTAAAATATTTTTCATCATTTTCAGTCCTAAATGATGATATTATCGAATATCTTTGGCATGTAGTGCAAAAGATGAATGATTTTTCGATGAATATCTTTTGGCCGTAGTGCAAAGATGAAGCAGTGTTTAGATGAACATGACCAATGATGAATATCTTTGGCACGGAGTGCAAAGATGAATATTTAATTCGAGATATATATTGATTGATGTTACAGGGATAAAATATTGACGATAAACTTTTAAATTCATATATAGAAGATAGTAGATTACATTCTCTACTTAACTCTTCTAATGAATTATTATTTTCGCTGCGAATATTGATTTAAAACTGGTTGTCTATTCAGATTCTATTAGATTTTCCCTGTTGAAGACTAACGATAATTTGTTCTATGTTATCTTAGTCATAATATTCTTTTGGACTAGTTGAGCTCACCCTTTTCCTTTTTGTTCCATTTTTCTTCTCAGGAGGCGAGAATGTAGCGAATACTAGTCGGGGTATGGAATGAAGGTTCTAGGAAGTTGTTTTAGTAGTCCTCACTATTTTTATAAAATATTGTACCAATAATTGTAATGAGGACTTATTTGGGTATGAATATTGTCTAGATGGCAATATTTGTATTTAAACTCACAGTTTTATGTTGTATTAATGAAGTTGTAGCTGTTTCTGTATCATGTTATTGACGACTTAAAATGGGTGTTGTATACCTATTTTGGGGGCGTCACATCTTTTTGTATAAGTGACTTTTTAAAGTAATAATAATTTTGTACTACTTCTTTTATTTCTCTCTCCATACGTAATATTTGCCTCAAAAAATAAGTATTCTCTTCTACTTTCTTTTCTTTTTTAACTAACATCCTGTAAAAAATTTTAGTTGTAGAAAAAAAATGAGAAGAAATTTTTTGACTCGAAATGCACTTATTTTGTTTTTATATTTTTTTTCTAATTAAAACTCAAAAACACCATTTTTCTTAAAAAAAATTCTCTTCTATTACAAAACTGACATTATCTCTTTTTGTTTTCATTCGTCTTTTTATTTTATCACCAAATTAAAACTCAAAGACAAAGACAAGATGTTAAAACTCCAAGACTATTTACTTAGTTTTCTTTATCCCGTGTGACCTTATCCAACTCTTTTGAATTTGTCACATTTGTACTATATTGGGTTTTTAATAAAAAAATTTGTTGATTAAAAAAATCATTCTAATATTTTCCTTATAAGAAAAGTTATGAATATATATATATATATATATATATATATATATATTAAACTTTAACGACTTAAGTATTGAGAAATTATATTGGATTTAGAAAAGTATATATATAGTTATAATTTTTATTCTTAAAAAAAATTAAAATTTGACCCCACTAAATTCTGTGGTTAGATCCGCCTCTGCAGGTCACTTCTCACATGAAATTATTCTAAATTAATTAATACCTATTATACTACTCCATCCGTTCCTTAATATAGGTCGTTTTAGAGTTGTGCACAAGTATTAAGGAAATAATTGTATAACATTAATTATAATATCAATTGTCTATATTGCCCTTGTACTGGAAGAAGAGATTGTTATTTATTGGACAAAAAATAGTGAGAGAACCAAAGTTATATTTAATACTTGGGGTAATATTGGAAACTAAGCGATTAATGCTTACTTGAAATTCTCAAACGACTTATATTAAGGAATAAAAATATTTCTTCAAAACGACTTATATTAAGGAACGGAGGGAGTACTTCACATTATCTCAATGGATCTTTGTCATTAATGAATTGACTTATATCAACTTACTTTATATATTCTTTTTGGGATTCGGTTCTTAATCACTTTTTTTTTCTTAAATATACATTGAAAATTTGTCAATGGTGTTCAGAGAAATATGGTAAGGGAGATTGTCATGTTCAGAAGTTTTAAAGGATAAATCTATACACACTACAAGGCTACATACTGTTGTTTAGCCTTTATTTATTTATTTTTCGAGAACCTTTTTTTTTATTTGAGGTTTTAGTAGAAAACACAATGATTACGAAATACAATTAATGCTTTGTTTGATTGATTAAAATGAGTGTACAATTTCAATATTATCCATCAATAATTATTGGAAAAGATGAAAGATAAACAATTTAGTATTTAATATAGAGATAATATGATAAATTAAGTCATTAACGCTTTCTTGAAATCTACAAACGACAAATAAAAATAAATAAATTTCACTCTCTAAAATGACAAATAAAAAGGAACAGAAATAGTATCTTCTCAATTAAGTGCTTGTTCGTCTACCGGTATATAGAATATTTAGTGTATTTAGAGTTCCAAACAAAATTGAGGATCTTGTTTATCTATAAACAATTTATTTTGTAAATCACAAACGCATTCTTTGAAACTCAAACGCATTATTTGAAACTCAAACGCATATCATCATTTTTAGTGTGCATTTGGTTACTCAGTGTTTACAATGTTTAGAACATTTAGACGTTAAAATACACTTAAAAATCGTATTCATCTAGTAACAATTTATTTTAAACGTACTTATTTAACTCATAAACGCAACGTTTATGCCTCAAACGCACACACCAAAATTAGTGTGGTGCGATTGAAGCTCCAAACGTTGCAAACATTACCACCACAAACGCTGGTAGTTGATGATCACAACCAAACGCATTAAACGCTATCCCTATAAAGTCTATTTATCATTTTATGCTATTAATAAAAAGAATCGTACTCAAAAAATAAAAAAGACAATTATTTTTGTTCTGAAAAAGATCAATTAAACAAATGAAATCTTTTTAGTGGACAATGGAGTATATATATTTCAAAAGGCTTCGATGGAGGCAGAAGTAATTTATTATATGGATAGATCATACTTGATATTTCTACAACATTTTTTGATATTTTTATATGAAAAGTGTCGTTATAAATGTATACCGACGATAAAAACCGTCGTTATAAGATCTATAACGACGGTTTACATATAAAAATATCATTTTCTTTTGTGGATTTATCAGTTTCTATCTAGTAATTACTTAATGATGTATCTTGGGTTTTATCAATAATATTCTTCTTTGCAGATCAAAATAAAATAGATCTAGTAATAACGCTCCTTGAGATTGTAAAGGCACCTTCGATATTCTGCTAAAGCCCACAACGGATATATATTCCGGTGAGCTGAATAGTGTAACATGCAATTCCTATTGAAAACTCCTGTAATTTCCTGCCACCAACATATATATGCATGTCAGATAATATTGGTTAAGCAATGCATGAAGCATATATTCAACTAGACATGGTATATATCATCCACTAATTATCTAATTTTCACAAAAATAATTTCATTTGTAATTTTTTATATAAATTTAAAAATATCTTTGTTTCGTATTTATCTTTGTTGGCAGAACAATAAGTATAGCTTGAAGTGTCAAGTGTTGCTAGAACAATTATAAAAGTGTTCTTAAATGTATGTTATGACAAATTTAAGGATATTGTAGCATTTTATACCATTATAGGGTTAAATACACTTTTTTCATTCCACTGGGGGTAGGGGTCGGTTTACAAATGCATTATCGAACTGAATTTTTTTACGGTAAACTCATTGAACTATATATTATTTACAAAAAATAATTTTACCGTCTATGTCTGTTAACCATTTAACAGAAAAATAACGTGGCAATATGTGGCAAGAGAGAGAAGCTGAGTTAGATAAAAATATATTATTATTATTATTATTATTATTATTATTATTATTATTATCTATTCTTCTTATTCTTCTAGAACAGACTTCTCCCCTACTAGTCTACCACCACCACCACCATCCATCTTCTATTCCCCGTCCCTCCTCCTCCTCCCTACAAACCATCACTACCTTTTTATTTCTGTTGTGCTTTTCTGGCGGGATTTGAAGTGGGTGTATGGGATTGACTCCGGGGGTTTCAGATCTGAAGTGTCTAGGATTCGTACTGCCTTGTGCCCTCTAAGCTTGGTCTCAGGGACAACCCAGATTATAAGAACCAGATTATCATGTATCAATGCCTTTTATGTTCTCGCACGAGATTTAGTTTAGTGGAACGCCTGATTATTTGATGGATTTGTTGAAAATTAAAATTTGGGGTTTGGGGGAGAAGACAAGATGTTGAGAAGGATTTGTTTAGGGGAAATTTCATTTGTTTGATTCTTTTATATTAATTTAATATATCTTGTGGATATTTTGTTCAACAAATTAATATTGTTTTCATTATGATTTCTTGGTGTTTTGATTATATTGTATGATTGTGATGGATTGGTATTTTAATAATTAAAATATGAAAATATCAATTTTCGGACGGATATAACATTAATTTCTCAAAATTAGAGATAATTTTAGGAAATTTAATACTATAAAATTATAGTTTTACCTTTTAATTTTTTTAATTAATGAAAAAAAATGATTTTAAGAAAAATTAATGTATAAAAATTAGTAATTAATAATAAATATATTAATGTATAATATTTAAAAATGTATTTATATAAAATTAATTAATTCATATTTTTTATAAGTTTAAATATTTTAAGTTCACTTTAAATATATAAAATTATCTAATATTTTGAAATGGAGGAATTATTATTATTATATTAATTTTTTAAATTAATTTTTAGCAATATATATCATATTTAAGTTATTAATTTTTTCTATTTTATAATTGTGAAGTTAAAAGATTTTATTTGGTTTTTTTTATTGTTTTATTTGCTTAACTTGTCTTAATTGTTGGCTTTTGGGTATTTTATTTATTTTTTTCACCATGACATGCCATGTGAACATATATATATATGACATAATCAAAGTCTATCTGCCATGTGTATTCAATCCGTTAAAAGTCAAACGATTTAACAGAATTTGTAACGGTTTGTAAAAAAATTGTAGTTCAGTGAGTTAAATAAAAAAAATTTCAGTCTAATGATGCATTTATAAACCGAGGTCAAGTAAAGTGAGAAAGAGTGTATTTAACCCTACTATTATAGATATAAAAAACAAGACTATTTTTGGCATTATTTATGTGGGTTGTTGATAATAACAAAATATAATTTATGTTGCCTAATTAAGAAATAAGCGTTGCGAAATAATGTCGCCAAAGTGAAAAAGTGTTGCCCAACAACTGCATAAAATGTTGCGAAATGCTGTTTTAGGAAACTAATATTTTCACATGAAAATCGTCGCTATAGATCCTATAATAGCGACGATTTTTATTGTCGCTATACATCTATAGCGACACTTTCCATGTAAAAATTTTGCAGTTTTATTGTCAACTGCATGCTTTTTCTAGGAAAAAAATGACAATGTAATTCATCATGTGAATTAGTTACCTGTTGGGGAAAATCACCATCTTCAGTCTGAGAATTAATCAACAACTTTGCTGCACGGTGAAGAGGTTTTGGGTCTCTCTCGGCCTATCCAAGTGGAAAATTGCAGGAAATATTCAAGTTTTATGGTAAAAAAAAAACAAAAGAAGAACAAAAAGCCATGCATACATCACTATTTATCGATAAATTGTTATTATAGGGGATAAAATAAATTAACCATGCATTTTGATATATATATATATATATATATGAAAAATGTATATACACAACTGTGTAGTACACGTCGCTTATAGTGACCTTTTTTGGGGCTATGTCGACGGTTCAACCGTTGTCATAGCACGACTGTATACTACACAACTGTGTATATACCACATAAATATATAAAAAAATGTATGTATACAGTTGTGTAGTACACAATCGGCTATGACGACGGATTTTTGGACTATAGCGACGGTTTCATCCGTTGCCATAGCTATTTTGAGCTACGGCAACAGGTGAACCGTCACCATAGCCTGCCTGTGTAATACACAGCTGTGTATATACATATATATACACAGCACACACACACACACACACACACACACACACACACACACACATATATATATATATATATATATATATATATAGAGAGAGAGAGAGAGAGAGAGAGAGAGAGAGAATCAGGTCAGGACTCCGGTTTGACCAAAAAGTCGAACTTTTTTTTTTGTTTTTTTTAAAACAACTAAAAAAAAAGTTTAATATTTTATGTAACTGAAATTTATACATAATATAGTGTTTTGGGTGTGATTTGGATACATATAATAAAACATGTATGCATGTGTTTTGTTATATGTATCCAAATCACACCCAAAAACACTATATTATGTATAAATTTCAGATCTATAAAATATTAAACTTTTTTTTTAGTTGTTTTAAAAAAAAAAAAGCAAATTTTTTTTTTTGTATTTTTTATAAAGCACGGGATCCCAATTTGGATCAGGACTTTATATATATATATATATATATATATATATATATATATATATATATATAAGAACAAGTGCATACATATCTTATCTCATTACTTGCTTTCCCCCTTTTTTAGGTTGATTTTGATTAAATACAATCGCCGCCTATACTTTTAGCGATACTATATGTTATCCGTCATTTAAAAGTATTTACACAGTTTATCAAACCGTCAGCTTAAAGGAGGGTGAGCAGGTGTGAGAAAAGATAAGGGTATGTACTTAATCTGCATGTATATATATATATATATATATGGGCTATATGTATATACTGTGATTGTAGTACAGTACAGTCGTGCTATGGTGACGATTCAACCATCGTCATAACCCAAAAATTATGTAAAGAAAATCCAAATCTTTTGGATTTGCCACTTACGTAGTTACGTCCTATGATGTTCAATGAAATTTTCTTTTAGCTGATAGAAAAAAAGGGTTAAGTTCAGATGACCACCTGGGGTTTGAGCGGTTTCCCACTTAACCACCTGTATTCAGTAAAACTACATTTAAACACCCGACCTTTTGAGTTGAAGTGAAAAGCAATTTTCATTATAACTCATTCTTAAGTTGGATAAAAACTTAATTACCCTCGTTATATATAAAAGACAGATGCTTGTTCATCTCTCTCTCTCTCTGTTTTTCTAACAAACAAAAAACAGAGTAAACACCTTAATCAACTCAAATGCAGCGAAACAATAATTTCTCGTTATATATAAAATGTTTTCATTAAATAAATCTCACAATCATTCAAATCCCAGGAACCAAATCATATCACAAGATTACTAAAAACTAAGCAATTCTATCAAAACTCTGTATTGAAGTTATAAAGCATATATACTGGAAATATTAAGGGAGGCCCAAAACAGAGCAAATAATATACAAGCTCTTGTCGTTGAACAAATTCATGAAGAAAAAGCCATTTCGAATCACAGACCATACTGGATTATGAATTCGAGAAATGCAAAAGCTATAGGAGAAATTTTTGTATGCGAGGAAGAATTAACCTTATGTTTAGCTGCTAAAAGAGGAGATAAAAGATCAAATCTATTGACAGCTCCCCCAAAATTTAATTAGATTTATTGCTAAAAGAGGAGAAATTTTTGTATGGGAGGAAGAATCTCTTCTTGATGCTTACAGTAAGATACACCTCTGTCACAGTTGAATTTATTCAGTCACAACTCATGCCTCAGCCTATTCTATTGATCCTCTAGAAATTTCTCCTTTGCCATTTCCAGGAGAAATAACAGCGAGAATAACAAAACCACAAAGAACAATAATTAAGACACCCAAAGAATTCACTAGTAGTGCCTCAGCAGAGTAACGTGAGATAACCTTGTTGGTTTGACGAAATGTGGCTTTCTCTAGTATTCCAGTAGTGCAAGTAGCAACAACCAGGGCATAGGTGTAATTAAATTCCACCGACTCTCAAAGCTTCCAGTACTCTTTCAAAAACGAGCACACGGCAAGGGATCCGAAGAACGCCTTTTTGCTCGTATCCGTACTCCTGCGCCGATTTATTGAGCAGATTCATAAAAATTGGGTGATTTAGTAACTCCATTTCCTCACCAACGTATACAAACCAAAATCACAACCCTGCAAACAAACCAAAATCAGATCTGAAACAAACCAAAATTAGATCTGAAACCAGAATCATTCTGTCCCCAAAATTCGCACTAAAAAGTTGCAGTAAAAAACTCTAAAAATGTCCCCAAAAAAGTTGCAATAAAAAAGTATAAAAATGTATGAATTTTTTAGTGAAAAAAAAACTAGATGGGGATTGATTTGTGGAATGAAGCTAATATACCCACATAGGGATTCATCAGTATCTTCTCCAATATCGTTGCTCTTGCCATTCCCGTTCGACAGTGGGACCGAAGAGCCAAACGGAGTGGATTTAGGGTAGTTAGGGCTTGGATCCAAGCCGAATCCATAGCCAATGGAGGAACGGTTGAGGAGGAAAAATTGGAGTATGTTGAGTCGTCGAAATCTCCACTTTCTTCCAAGAAATCTCTGTGAATCTTTTGCTTGAAATGAGAGATAAATGAGAGAGAGAACGCACAAGTGAGAAATGATGGAGAAGACTGTGGTTTGAGGAAGAAGAAGGGTAATTTAGACATTTTTTAGTTTTTTTTTATTGTTACACCCTCTTATCACGTGTTTTTGGCGTCTGACATGCACGCACGGTTAATTTGGACGGAAAAGGTAACGTTTTCACTTTAACTCAAAAGGTCGGGTGTTTAAATGTAGCTTTACTGACTACAGGTGGTTAAGTGGGAAACCGCTCAAACCCCAGGTGGTCATCTGAACTTAACCCAAAAAAAAATCATGCATTTTAATAGAGTTGAGGAAATAATTAATTGACCTGCCCAGTGTGAATCAGTCCCATCATTGCCCATGTAGTGTGTACCAAATTTGACCGATTGCCTCCTAAAGGGGTATACACCTGATTGGATCCGGTTAGTATGAAGTTATTTTTTAAGTAAGTTGGTCAATTGATCAATAGAATACTGACACATATACAACCCCGCCTGCGTGTCAGTATTCTATTGGTCAATTGACCAACTTACCACAAAATAAACTTCATACTAACCACTTCCCACCTGATTGATCAGTCACAACAGTAAATAATTTTATAACTTTGTAGGTTGTAATTTTAGCGAGATTTTTATATAGATAACAATTGTGTGGCAAAAATCAATATTTTATTACTAAATATATTGTGGGGAATTACATGGAGAATGTAATGGAGGGAATCCTTATCCCACAAGAATAGAAAACTGGAAAGACTGTATATGTATGTATGTACGTGTGTGGATATATATATATATATATATGTATATATATATATATATATATGTATATATATGAGTTATATGTATATACACAGGTGTGTATTACACAGTAGGGCTATGACGATGGATTTTTTGAAATACGGCGACAATTACCCGTTGTCATAGTCCAGAATAGCTATGACAACCGGTGAAACTGTCGCTATAGCCCAAAAACTGTCATATAACCGAACACTGTAATACATGTATTATATATGTACATTTTTCATATACATATATATATATATATATATATATATATATATATATATATATATATATAATATGGATGCACAAACTGTCAGGCTTTGTATAGTTCACAAGGATTTAGGAGTACATATTTTGACTGTTCAAGCTCAAGAATTACCTTGTTTGGGCAAGAAAGATAGCTTTCTCCCCAACCACCATCACCCTGCTGAGATTTTAGTAGAAAACGAACACCATTACGAATTGCTGCACAATTGTTGTACGTTTTGCCTGCTGCTACTAGCCCTCCCAATGCAAACCAGGTACCATATATGAAGCATACCCCCCAACATCCATACCTATATATGTACATAACCATTTATATTGTGTAATAAAAATGTTGAAGTTGCCAAGTTGGTATGCATTTTCATCAGGGTGACCATTGCCTAGCATTGTTCCCATATACTATTACCAGTTTTATTTACCAAATTTTTTCAAATTAGAATTAGCTCACTCTCGCGGAATCGCGACCCTTTGTTCTGGTAGTGTAAATTAAAATACTCAATATCATCAAGTTTATAATCACAATTTCTCTTTTATACCATCACTACTAGACAATTGAAAAATACAGGGGATAAACAAAAATTAAAAATACTCCCTCATGTTCGAAAATATAAGATTATTATTGATTTTTGAAGTAAATTTAAAATATTTTTAAAACTATCATAAATTAATATAATTTATCCAATGCAATGATGAATAATTTAAACTATTTAAAAAGGTATTACTAAATAAGATTTATCATTTCCTAATTTTTAATATATTATCTTAATTTTGAGTTTGAAAATATTTCAATTTAACTTTTAAAATTAATAATAATGTAAGACCCCAACTTTTATAAATAAAGATGAATTTTCTATAAATATCATTTTTGAATATTATGGAGTAAATTTGATATAATGTTATAGTTGTAGGTAATATTAATAAATTTTGCAAAATACATGAAGTTGTTATATAATATTCGATTGGTCGTGGAATATTAGACAAGCAAGCACAATCATTAAGTGGACCCCTAACGGAATTATTATTGTCGGATTGAGAAAGCGACAAAAATACTTTTATGAAAATAACGACGGAAGTTTTACCGTTAATCTGTTGAATATATGTTAAAGTTAAAAAATACGATGTCTGGCGTGATTGCATAGTAGACACGGTATTGATTATTGATGCTTACGTGAGAAGTCACTCAGTTTTGCTTATTATTTGGATTCCTATTTACCCATTTTCAAAATTATCGAAAGGAAGTTATAAAGTATATATATATGTGTTATATATATATATATATATATATATATATATATATATATATATATATATATGTGTGTGTGTGTGTGTGTGTGTGTTTTCGTGTGTGTAAGAGTGTGTGTGTGTGTTAGTGGGTTTTGGTAGGGTTTTACATTATCAAGTGGTGTGGGGTTATATTATGTATACATTATGGGAATTGTCAAAAAGGGGTGGGGAAATGGATTGAAGCAGGGAAGGAGTACTATATTGTATTATATGTCACATATATATAAAGTTTGACTAATTGATGACAAGTTGCAAAGTTATTCACGGGTGGGTGCATTTTCCTTTTAAGCATGTGTGGGTTTGTATATATATATATATATATATATATATATATATATATATATATATATTTGTCTCGATTTGTTCGATTGGAGGGAGGCTTGAATTTTTGCGTCCGTAAGTTATCAAAATTTCATCCGTGAATTTCACAATTTATTGCGTCAGTGTTTTTTTTAAAAGCAAGATTCTTCCATCCTCCTATAAATAGGATGCTTATTTAGAATCGAAAATCACACCAGAAATCCAAAGAATTCTCTTCTATAATCTTGAGTGTATTTCTTTAGAGTTTTAAGAAACTTTAAGCGTAGTGCAAGTTTTCTTAAAAAAATATCCTCACCCTACTAGTCAGAATACTTTTCTTTTACGGTAAGGGATATTATTTGTTGTACCCGTAAGGGTTATTATTTCTTTTGTATTCATAAAGAGAACTTCTGTTATTCCATTCTTTATTATTCTCTTTGGAATAACCAAAGATACGAGGACTACCCTATACTTGGTGACATTCTTTATTATTACATCTTTATTATTATTACATTTGGAATATTATTGCATGCATGCGTTTCTATGGGACTGATTAAAATCTTTATTATTATTACATTTGGAATATCTCATCGTGGACTGGTTAATCTTTATTATTATTCATTGGAACATCCCGCTTGCATGCGAATTTTGCACGACACCGTTTAATTACTTATTATTCTCGTTGAAATAACTTGTCAATGCAATACGCGCATGCATGGTGATTTCTTTTGTTATTCCATTCGTTATTATATTCAGTTGGTTAAAGTTTTGACTTCTATACTCCATGAAATTAGTGGAACATCCTTGATATTTGCGCTTCATCCAGTATCTTTTCATGGAAATATTCTTCTGAGCATTCTTGAATTTTACTCTACGAAGCAGTATCATGTTGACAATTTGGACGTTAATAGTTCTTGGATAAATTAATTCTTGAACTTGTTTTATTGAATTCTTATATAATTGTCATCATCCTCATGTTTATATTATGTTGAAAGTCATCTGTGGCCTGTAGTGCATAGATGGACTTGGTATGATTATGACCAGGGATTATTCGGTGTAATCATGACCGTAATGTTACGAATGATGTGGAAAAAAAGTTCTCATGGGCCTGTAGGGCATTGATGGACAGTTGTTGGCATGATCATGACCATTAATGAATACGCAAATATTCTTGGCCCGTGTAGTGCATGGATAATTGTGGTCGTGCTACTAAAAAATATCCTTGGCAGTAGTGCGAGGGTGATTCGATGATGTGGATTATTTATTATTTGAGTCCCAAATGATAAAAGTGATGAAAACCTTTTAAATCATAAAAGATAGTAGATTTTATTCTCTACTTGACTCTTTTAATGGATTGCGTGTTTATCAGCAGATTAAACTTGATGTTATATTTTATCGATTTAACTTTGTTGAAGGCTAACGATAATTTATTACGCATTATCTTAGTCATAATATTTCTTCTTCGGGCTAGTTGAGCTCACCCTTTCTTTCACTTTATTCTCTTGAGGAAATGAGAACATATGAGGACTAGTCGGAGAATGAATGACGGCCCGGAGGAATAGCATTAGTAGTCCCCTCACTATTACGTGAAATAGTGTGTTAATAATTGTAATGAGGACTCCTTTTGAGTTTGTATAATCTCTAGTAGACAATAATTGTATTCAAACTCACAGTTATGTTTTTGTCGTATTGCATACCTGCAGTTATATTAGTAAGTTGTATTTGAATTTTGTACCATGTATATCGGCGACCCAAGATGGGTGATGTATACCTAATTTTGGGGCGTCACAAATAATCTTATATTATAGAACAAACTAAATATACTCTATTCTTTAATTTTCCAAATTTGTAAATGATTTACAAGATGTTAAAAATATACCATGATCCATCGAGGCATTTGTTCGTCTTCAAGATGGGAACAACCTTGGTAATAAAATGATCTATTTCTTTCCTTGATGTCTTTGGGTATAATTTCAAATGTAACCGGAGCTTGGATTGTTGATGCGAGGCACTCCACATACCGCACTTAATTTATTTAGTACTCAAATGTAATTCCTGGAGATAAGATGAAGGAAATAGGTAATTTTTAAAGCTCACTCATTCTCAATGACAATGCCTTCAAAGAGTTCCGTAGGATTGAGCAACTGCATATGACAAAAAGATAGAAGATGTATTGGTAAAACTAATATTCTTTATTCTATTAAAGAGACTCATTTGTTTTGTTTTGTTATATATTTTTTAACCAAAAATAGTAGTTTTTTCGTTCATATTAATCTAAAATGACACATTGTTTTGAAGTTTATCATTATAATTTTATTAGTGTCACCCGTACTAAAATTATATATATATATATATATACGGTCCGGATCTTAAGCTCACCCCTTATCCAACTCACCCGAGCTCACCCCCCTTTAGCGACGGACACATGATGATTCGGTTATATACAATAGTCGCCTCATACTTTTAGCTATATGTGTGTCGTCAGCTAAAAGTATAGAGGCGACGGTTGCAATAACCGAACCGTCGCTTAAAGGGGTGAGCTCGGGTGAGCAGTGATAAGGGTGAGCTTAAGATCCGGACCAGTATATATATATATATATAAATATATAATGAAGCAGGTGACACTAATAAAATTATAATGATAAACTTCAAAATAGTGTGTCATTTTAGATTATATATATATATATATATATATATATATATATATATATATATATATATATATATACTGTCAAAAACCGGCTGCCCCCGGCTAAAGTTTCAAGGTGCCCGAGCTTTAGGCCCATTAAAATTGACAAATTTTTAGGGCCCTCAAGAGGTATTTGTGTTATGTATATATATACTCAAATAAAAGAGCCTAACCCACGTCAGTTTAAATTTAAAGGCCCACAAAAAATTTACCCAATGAAATAGACTCAAATCTCAATGGCAGACTTGTAGTTTTTGAATCAGGAAAGAGCCCATCCCACTTAGTGATAATGTGATATCTAAATGATGCTTTGAAAATATTGAAATAGTCGGTTATTATATTTGATATTCTTTCGTATTGATGCTATTTTGTTCAGAAAAAGTTCTTAGTTTTTTTATGCATATCTTAATAGCAATTCGCAGAAGGCCTATTTTGTTGTTGTTGCTTTAAGCCCTTAAAAACTCAGGGCCGGCCCTGTAGTCCGGTTCTCTCCAGCGAACTGGAAGGAGCGGATTAAGAGCGAACCAGCTATAGTGATGATTTTTTCCATCGCTATAGCATAAAAAATCAGATTTCTATGCTATAGATTGAAAAAAAACCGCCGCTATAAATTTGGATTTCATATTAGTTCGCTCCTCTAGTTCACTAAAAAATCGATTTGTATATATATATATATATATATATATATATATATATATATATATATGTGTGTGTGTGTGTGTGTGTGTGTGTGTGTATGAAATTAAAAATATAAATATATAATGATATAGGTATACAAAAGTAATTTTCAAAACCCAATAAATTTTTAAGGACTCAATTGAGCCAACTCAATATATTGTTGAAGAACTTCTCATATATTTTGTTGTAGTCGAACTATTATGTTTTAAGCTTTAGAAAGACACTTTTTTAGATACAACTTGTACTTTTTATTTATTTATTTTACTTTTTTTTATAAAGACAATGTTTCGAAAATAGACTCGTTTTTATTTTTGACTCTGGGCCACCAAAATCTCAGGAACAACCTTATGAAGAGTGTTTGACCATTTGTCCAAAGAACAAACACATTAATTGCGAAAGACAATTGGGAGCAAAACTCATTAAATGATCGAAAAGTGGGAAAAGAACTGGGGTTGTGATGCGGAAAGATCTGAGTCCGACTATGCTAATGTTGCTGATGATGCTGACTTATCGGATAACACATTGATGGGGCTAAAATATCATGAGTTAATGGATCGGCGCAAGAATAATAAATGACTTCAGGATCGAGAGGTCAGGAATTTCTTCAGGAGTCGGGAATCTCTCTAGGAGTCGGGATCGAACTCTTTCAGGAGTTGTCTTTGGGTCATTTACTTCAGGTTCAACTTTATGACTTCGGGAATTCATATATTTTCATCATCATTCTTATTTTTAGATTTTAGATTTGTTTTGTTCTTTTATGGTAATGTTTTTATTTTTTTGGAAGTGAATCTTTTCTACTATTACGTAATTAATTACAATATAATTATTAGGAGTTTGTTACCTATTGGGAGTTTATTACCATAGTTATAGAAATTTTGTTGCATTCTGATAAGGAAACCTTGTAGCTATAAAACCCGACTTATGGGATGAATTATGGGGAGCTTTTGTTTTGATAATAGTAATGTAAGCATTTGAGAAGTTTCTTTGTGTTTAGGGTAATCCTTTTGCTTCTTTTTCTTGTGAATTTATTTGTTTATCAAGCCTGCGTGATAATCACTATTATGCTCGACGTCAGTTGGTATCAAAGCATCAACATCTTCTTGGGAATAAATTTCATCAGTTTCAATGGCTGGTGGTCGTGATCGTTGTGGGTAGGTTCCGATTAAGTAAGTTCTGCACCTTAATCATAACGTTCAGGATGTGATGATTGGGAATTTACAGAAACAAGTTGCATAGCTAACCCAATGTCTAGCGACACAAAATCTGGGTTATCGTGGATAGGTTTCGGTTGAGGAAGTCCCGCACTTTGATCGTGATGAGGAAAGTTATTACTCCTAGTCCAGTTTTGATACCATTACCACCATAGAGAACAACTATGGGAACGGTGTGGTCGAATAGATCATCGTCAAGATTTGGGCTTTAAGGTGGAACTACCGGAGTTTTCTAGTATGTTGCAAGCGGAGGGATTCATCGATTGGATGAATGATGTTGAACGTATCTTTGAATACAAGGAAGTCATCAAGGTGAAACTGGTTGCCATCAAACTCAAGGGCAGAACATTTTCTTGGTGGGAGCAATTGAGGCGCTCACAAGAGAGGCAAGGCAAGTCAAAAATCATGGATTGAGAGAAGATAAAGAAGAAGATGCTGGGAAAATTTCTTCCTTTTGGCTACACTCAATCCCTGTTTAAGCGACTTCACCTATTGAGGCAAGGCACCAAATCAGTTGATTACTATACGGAGGAGTTCTATCAATTGATAGCCCGAAACAATTTGTCTGAAAACGAAGGAACAATTAGTAGCTCGATATGTGGGAGGATTAAGTCAACAAGTGCAGGATATGCTCAGTCTTCATTCGATGTGGACAATATTTGAGGCCTACCAATGAGCACGAGATGTGGAACAACATCAGAACAGAAGACCGATGATGAGGAGCAATACAAGTAGTAGAATCGTACCCCCTCAACAACCCCGCTCTACACCGTAACAACCACAAGGTAATCCTGACCCTACTATTTGATGTTTTAGATGTGGCAAACATGGACATAGAGCGACTGAATGCAGGAAGTCTGCCAGTCAAAAGGGAAAAAACCTTCTGATTAGAGACGAACAAGAAGAGGCGGAGGAACTTGGTGAACCTGTGTATGATGAGTATGAAGATGATAAGGATGTACTTTATGGTGATGGCCAGGAGACAGTGGTCATTCGCAAGAATCTATTAACTACCAAGGATGATTCAGAAGATGATTGGCGAAGAACCAATATTTTCCACACAACTTGTACAGTTGCAGATAAGGTCTGTAAGATGATCATTGATAGTAGCAACTGTGAAAATGTAGTATCGGAAGTGGTTTTCCAGAAAGTGAAATTAAAAACATATCGACATGCCAATCCATATAAGTTGTCATGGTTGATTAAAGGTAATGCGGTAACAGTTAATATAAAATGCTTAGTGTCTTTTTTAATCGGTAAGAAATACTTTGATAACTTTTGGTGCGATGTGGTGTCTATGGACACATGTCATGTGTTGTTGGGCCAAGCTTGGCAATATGATCAAAGTGTCATTCATGATGGTCGGAAGAATACGTACTCCCTTAGTATAAAAGGAAAAAAAAGGTTGTGTTAGCACCTCGGCGGGAAGAAATCAGTTCGGCTCGGGTAGTCGGAAACCCAAACCTATTGTCCATGTCTAGATTTCTAACAGAGACCAATTGTGAAGGTGTAATGTATGCTCTACTTCCTTGATGGAGCAGCTCGACAGATAGGAACACGGAAGTACCAGTCGATGTGCAGAAGTTGCTATCAGAGTTTGTTTATCTAATGCCTGAAGAGCTTTCACATGGACTACTACCGATGAGGAACATTCAACAATAGATATATCTTATTCTTGGATCGAGTTTACCTAATCGGCTAGCGTATAGACTCAGCCCCAAGGAGTCCAAAGAGCTAAAATGGCAGATGATAAAGTTGTTGGAAAATGACTACATTCGTGAGAGTATAAGCCCATGTGCGGTACCTAATCTGATAGTGCCAAAGAAGGATGAGTCATAGAGGATGTGTATTAACGGCAGGGCGATTAATAAGATTACAGTGAAATATTGATCTCCAATTCCTCGATTGGATGACATTTTGGGTCAGCTGTCTGGAGCTAAGGTCTTCTAAAAAATTGACCTCAAGAGTGGTTACCACCATATTAGAGTAAGGCCTGGAGGCGAGTGGAAGACAACGTTTAAAACGCAACATAGGTTGTATGAGTGGATGATTACTCCTTTAAGGTTTTCCAATGCGCCTAACACATTCATTAAGTTTATGTATCAAGTTCTGCGACCTTTCATGGGGAAATTAATAGTTGTTTACTTTGATGATATTCTCATCTACAATCCAACATGGGAGACACCATGAGCACCTCCGAGCTATTTTCGATATGTTAAGGAAGGTGTGTCTCTTCGTTATTCAGAAGAATTAACTCTTATTTCACGACCTTAGTTAACTTTCTCAGCTTTATTATTTCTACCAAAGGTGTTCATGTCGATTGGTCGAAGGTAGACACAGTCTTAGCGTGGACACCGAAGACCTTGCATGATGTTAGGAGTTTCCATAGGTTGGCTTCTTTTTATCTTTGATTCATCCAGAACTTCAATACATTGATTGCACCTATCATAGAGTGTCTAAAAGGGAAGATATTCAATTGGGCCGAAGAAGCCGAAGCTAGTTTTTAACTTGTCAAACGAAAAATAAATTGTGATGTATCTAGGGTTGGCATCGGTGGTGTTTTAAGTCAGGTGGGTCGGCCAGTTGCATTCTTCAGTGAAAAGTTATCTTGGTCAAAGAAGAACTATTCCACCTATGATTTGGAATTCTATGTCATAGTTCAGTCACTAAAGCATTTGTGTCATTATCTGATACAACGAGAGTTCATTCTTTTCACTGATCATGAGGCCCTGAAGTACATCAATGGTTAGCACTAGCTAAGCTAAAGGCATGCCAAATGAGTGGCGTACTTGTAGGAGTTCACTTTTGTATTAATGCACCAGGCAGGTAGTTTGAATCGTGTTGCCGATGCATTAAGTTAACGCGCATTGCTCCTCAACACCATGAGTAAGAAAGTCGCATGTTTTGAAGCCTTTACTGACATGTACGCAAAAGATCCTTCCTTCGAAAATATAGTTTGGGAGGTATGTGAAGGTCGACGACATGACTTTATGTTGCATAATGGATATTTATTTCATGGGTTGTAGTTGTGTATTCTAGATTGTTTTCTTCGGCAACAAATCATCAGTGAACTTCACAATGAAGGAAATTTCAAACAAGATAAGACGTTGGCTTTTGTTCCAGCCGAGTAATATTGGCCTAAATTATCCAGTGTTGTGGCTCATTATGTGGAGCGTTACTATGTGTGTAAGCGATCCAAGGGAGTTCTTACTAATGCCGAATTATACACTCTCTTACCTATTTCTGAAGATGTTAGTATGGATTTTGTGTTGAGTCTACCCCGAACCCAGAGGTCTGCGGATTCTATTATGGTTGTAGTTGATCGGTTCTCTAAAATAGCTTATTCTGCTGTTTATCGGAAGATAACAGATGCTAATCGGATCGCCAATCTCTACTTTCAAGAGATTGTACGTTTGCATTGTGTTCCCTAGGCTATTACTTTGGATCGTGATACTAAGTTCATGAGTCATTTCTGGAAAAGCATATGGGAGAAACTGGGGATATAGTGGAATTTCAGTAGTGCCTATCATCCCCAAACAAATGGTCAGACCGCGAGGTGTTGAACCGAAGCTTGGGCAACCTTTTAAGATGTTTAGCCGGTACCAATCCGAAGCAATGAGATTTGGTGTTACCTCAAACAGAATTTGCTTATAACAGGTCGATGAGCACAACCGCGGGTATGAGTCCTTTTGTGGTTGTCTATAGTCGGAACCCTTACAGGGTCCTGGATTTAGCTCATATTCCATGGATTGGACGAGTGCAGCTTAGGGCGGATGAAATGGCAGATCATCTTCAAAATATCCATGATTAGGTGTACCAATCTATTCAAGAGAACAATGCAAATTATGAGGATCGGGCTAATAACCATCGTCGTCAGGTACTTTTTGAAGTTGGTGATTTTATTTGGGCAGTTTTGACTCGTGACCGTTTTTCTATTGGTGAATATAACAAGCTTAAGGATCAGAAGATTGGGCCTTGTGAGATTCTGTAGAAAATCAATGATATTGCTTATCGGTTGCGCATTCCCAGTCATTTGCGGACTTCAGACATTTTAAACGTGAAGCACTTGAGTCCTTGTTTTGCGGAGTTTGATGATAATGTTGTGAACTTGAGGACTAGGTCTTTCCAACCTGGGATGACTGATGCAGGAAAATACCATGAGTTAATGGATTGACGCAAGAATGGCGGATGACTTCGGGATAGGGAGGTTAGGAGTCGGGATCAGACCCTTTCAGGAGTTGTCTTCTAGTCATTTACTTCGGGTTCGTGGCGAACTTCTTCGGGTTCAGCTTTATGATTTCGTGAATTCATATATTTTTATCATCATTCTTATTTTTAGATTTTAGATTTGTTTCATTCTTTTATGGTAATATTTTTATTTTTTGGGAAGTGAATCTTTTTTTTAAAACATAATTAATTACGGTATAATTATTAGGAGTTTGTTACCTATTGGGAGTTTATTACCATAGTTATATGAATTCTGTTTCATTCTGATAAGGAAACCTTGTAGCTATAAAACTCGGCTTGTGGGTTGAATTATGGGGATCTTTTGTTTTGATAATAATAATTTAAGCATTAGAAAAGTTTCTGTGTTTAGGGTAATCCTTTTGCTTCCTATACCTGTGAATTTATTTATTTACCAAGTTCGCATGATAATCGCTATTCTGCACGGCGTCAGGTTGATAGGTGATGATCTAGAGCAGGAAAAATTAGTCAAAGCGAAGAATATCGGCAATAAGAGGAAAGTTTGTTGATGTCAAAAATGAGTAAACCTTAATTGGATCAAGATATGAGGAGATGTGTTGTAAAGTCTGATTAGGGAGTTTTCATAAAGGTATTTTAATTTTACTTACTATTTTTTTTACACAGTTTGTCATAGCTTTTAGGAGGTTGTAGTTTCTGGCCTAAGATTGATGAGTAGTGGAATATTAGAGGTAAGAAAGTTGCATATAGTTCTAAAGTTTGCTTTCTGAGTTAGAATGGATTTAGAGGAAGCTGAGTTTTTACAGTGAAGTTACAATTAGAAGTTTTTGAATTATACATCAAAAGACATACAATATTAATAATTACATATATAATGATGGGACACTTTTTGTGAAACAAATGACGTATATTATTTGATATTTACTGTAGTTTTGTTAACAAAGATACCTCTAACCACTTCTGAGCTCCTGCGAGTTCTACATTTGGTAAACCACCATTTTTACTCTGGATATCTCAAGTCAATTATTCAGAATGATGCAACAATTATACTTACAAGTAGGAGAAGCTAATTTCTCAATACATTAAAGCTTTTTGAATAACTATATGTATTATTACCATCTAAAGCATTGTTATAAGTAATTAATCAGATATAACATTAATTAAGCAACATAAAATAACATTATAAAGATAACACCTTCGATAAAAAATAGTTATCGATGAAAAAAATAGTTATACGTATCAATGTAAATTAATGAGATCAAGACACAATTATATTTTTAAATTGTTTAAGATAGCGATGGATTCATTCCAATTTGAGACGAATTTTGTTAAATTAATTTATGTCATTATATATACATTTGTTATAGAATTACTGGAAAGTGTTGAGCTTTTACAAATGAAAGTCAATCCTTACTGATGGATAATTAGGAAGAGGATATAATTTAGTGAGGAAGTGAAATAAAATTTTGGAGAATACTCAAGAACACTTTTATTTCACTTACTCTAAATGATCTAAGTACATGCTATTTATAGGACTCCTATGATACTTCTAGAGCTACTTTAATAATGACCAAATACATATACATGAATCTAACCATTACATGTTCCAAGACATTTTCAAATACATTCATGTACATACATGTATCATGTATATATTCATTACTGTGGGCAAAGAAATCATACCTTGCTGGGTTAGGGTTTCGTGTTGGCTGCGTTGTAGAGAAATCCGCGACTAGTACGGAATTGATTGATGAATTGAAAAAGGGAGACGAACATGTGAGCGATTAATCCATTGACCCGTGACAGAACTCCTAGGATCCGAGAACCTTGTTAGGGTACTAAGGATCCAGAGAGTCTTCTTGAGTGTCTGGGGTTAAGAGAGTTTTCAAGTCCTCAATTTCACCAAAACTCCAAAAGTCCTTTCTTCATAGAATGAAAGGAGTATTTATAGAATTTCCTGAAAAGTTGTCAAGTGCCAAGCACATGACCTTGGGGAAATTCTAGAAATACCCTTAGTCACCAAGGTAATGTTCAAATCATCATGTTCTTTTAGCCACCAATCCAATCTCTTAATCATTTTTTAAAATGAGTTGCCTCCATAAGCCTTTATGCCTTGGAACCCATGGAGGCTTTTCCTCGATCTCATGCTTCAAAGCTCTTGTTCCTCAAACCATGCTTTCTTGCTCTTCCTTCTTTATTTGAGCATCTCGTCAACGGAAAGCCTTAGAAGAACTCTGTGCAAAACATGGGAGGTCGTGCCTTGGGGGGCCGAACCCAAAGGCGGCCTCACCTTGGGTTCTTTTTGTTCATTTCAGCCTTTCTTTGCTGATTTTCATCATTTTCTCATAATTCTTGGTTCTGTAAGAAGCTCTTCTTGTCATAGAGATTACAAGGCTAATCTTTCCTTGGAGTTTCACAAGATTTTATATTCTTTCTGTAGTCCGGACTTATTGCTCTGTCATTGCATCGATCAAACCCCTTCTAGCATGCCAATCCAAAAAATGAGATAGTGCGCGCCCTAGGGGGCCGTACCCTAGGAGATGCTTAGGCTTTCTTTGGTTCATCTTTTGTCCATCTTCCTTGTTTCATTCAGATAATTCAAACCAAATTCAGCCGGGGAAGAGATTAATTTTTCTTTTCTTAAGGAGGAGCCATCTTGGAGTGGTTGAACCCTAGGGTGGCCGAACCTTAGGGGGATGAACCCTAGGGGGGCCGAACCCTAGGGTTTTCCCTTTTTTCTCATTTAATCATCCGTTCATTAATTGCGGTCTTGTTCATTTACTTCTATCTTTTCATTTAATTCATCTAGGTCATATGTGAACCCTAACTTGTACTTGGGCTCACAATTACCTATTCATGTATTTAATAACTTCATGAACAATCTAGAATCAATTTGGTTTAGTTAACAAGGCCTTGTAAGCCAAATTTATTATTCACTTCGAGTTTAGCGATTTCCCTCTTGAATACTTCTCCAATAAAATGCTTTGTAAAATGTCAGCTAGCTGTTCCTTAGATTTACAATACTTGATATTAATAATTCCATCATTCACAAGTTTCCTTACAAAATTAATTATATCGAATGTAAATATCTTTTGTCTTTCCATGAAGAACAAGCTTTTAGGTACTGAAATTGTTGAAGTGTTATCACAAAACAAAGTTCGATCAACTTCTTTTTTTTTCTTGAGAGATACTTCAAAATTCCTTCTAAGCAAACTAGATGACATCCAACATGTGCAACCGTTATATATTCAGCTTTAGCTGTTGAAAGAGCAACAATTGGTTGTTTCTTTGAACTCCAAGAAATAGTTCCGCTTCCAATATTGAAGACATAGCCTGAAGTACTTTTGTTATCATCAATGCTACCTCCAAAATCACTATTTGTGAATCCAGTAAGACTAACTGGAACTCCAGCTTCATAGAAAATTTCATAATCAACTATAACTTTCATATATTACAAAATTCTTTTTGCTGCTTCCCAATGTTTTGAGTGAGGTTTTTTCATGAATTTGCTAATCATATTAACAACAAACATTAAATATGGTATTATGGCAGATAAATACATCAAATTTCAAACAAAACTCCTATAAATAGTTGGATCCACAAGCTTTCCTTCACCTTTCTTGCTTAACATAAGCCCAGTAACAAATGCAGTTAAAACAGAATTAGCATTCTCCATCTTAATTTTTTTTTTAAATTCCCATTGCATATCTCCCTTGAGAAATAAAAATTTCCTTACTGGATTGACCAACTTCAATGCCCAAAAAATTATGCAACTCTCCCAAATCAGTCATGTCAAAGTACTCTTATTTCATTGAAGCTTTGAAATCATTAAGCATCACCATATCATTGCCTGTAAAAATGATATCATCGCCTGTAAAAATGATATCATCAACATAGAGACTTACCACTATAAATCTTCCTTTTGAAGAATCAATTTTCATGTATAAAGTATGCTCATGATGACATTTTTGAAACCCATTCTTCTCAAAGTACGAATTAATGCAGTTATACTAAGCCCTTGGTGACTGCCTCAAACCATATAAAGCTTTCTTTAACTTGTAAAATTTATCTTCTTCACGAAGACGGGTGGCTGGTCGACATAGATTTATTCCTCAAGAAACCCATTTAAAATGTCGTTTTGACATCCATTTGGAATAACTTCTAATTGTTTTGAGCTGCAAGTGATATAATTAAATGAATAGTGTCAAGTCTTGAAACATGTTCAAGTACCTCATTAAAATCTTTTCCTTTCTTTTGTGCATACCCCTTTGCAACGAGCCTCTCTTTGTACTTATTGATAGAGCCATATGAATTTAACTCTATCTTGAAAATCCATTTAATTAACTCCAATGGGTCTTTTGTTTGGTGGTAAATTGACTAGCTCCCAGGTGCCATTCCTTTCAATAGCCATAATTTCTTCCTTCATGGATTGTTTTCATTTTTCTTCTTTTGTTGCATCTTCTTGGGATATTGGATCTTCTACTGCATAGAAAGCAAAAAAAAATAGCTCATGTATCTACTGACTCTATAGTATCATAAATCTCATGCAAAGTCCTTGTCTTAATTCCTTCTGGACTACTACCAGAAGACTCTCTTGTTCAGGAAGATAGAACATCAGTTGGATTCAAGGATGGAACATCGTTACTTGGCATGCTGGTACAACCTTCCAAATCCTCCATAAACAATGGTGCCTCATCTGCAATATTTATGCAGGCATCATTGAAAAAAGATTTTTCATCAAATTTTACATCCTTGCTAATAACAATTTCCTTTGTTTTTCGATTATATAGCTTGTAGGCTTTTGACATTTCACTATATCTAACAAAAATACATTTTTCTGCCTTGTCATCAAGTTTTGTTCTTATTGCATCTGGCACAATAGAAAAAGCTACACTTCCAAAAATCTTCAAGTGTTGGACATTTAGTTTTCTCCCATACCAAACTTCATTAATACAGTATTTTAAATTTTTTGTTGGTAACCTATTTAACAAATAAACTGCACAAGAAACAACTTCTGCCCAAAATTGGCATGGAAACTTTTTTTCTTTTCAGCATGCACTGAACCATGTCCATGATTGTATGATTTTTCCTTTCGCAAACACCATTTTGTTGTGGTGTATAATGAATTGTCAATTCGTGCCTTGTGCCATTAACTTTACAAAAATGCAGTAAATCATTTGAAAGATATTCCGACCCTCGATCTGTCTGTTCTCTAAGTCTTTATGTGACAACCAGAAAACTTTTCAACTTCTATTTTACAATTTTAAAAGCTTGAAATCTTTCAGATTTTTCATACAAAAAATAAGTCCACACTTTTCTTGTGTAATCATTAATAAAAGAAATAAAGTATCTGTTACCTCCAAAAGGTGACATTGTCATATGTCCGCACATGTCTGAATGAACAAGTTCAAGTGGTTACCTTGCACCCCAAGAAGATTTTGAGGGGAATGAATTACAGTGCAACTTTCCCATCTAGCATGCTTCACAACTCTCCTCCATTTTATTAATCTAGGGAAAACCTTCCATCATTCCTTTCACCCCTAACAATTTTAGGCTGTCAAAATTAAAGTGGTTATACCTGTCATGCCATAACTTGGAAAATTCTTCATTAAAACCAATAAAAAATGAAAATTTTCACTTGGAGTGGAAGTGCAAATAAATTATTCTCCGTCAAGATAATCTTTGTCACAACCCGATTATTTTTTGACATAGTACATAATTTATCCTGAAAAATATGTCAAATCCTTTTCGCAAAAGTTGTTTAGTACTTAGAAAATTTCTATTGATGCCTAAAATGAAGTAAACATCTGTAATTTGTTTTTCAAACTTTTCATATTTTGTTTTGAAAGTTATTTCTAGAACTTATTTAATTGTATATGCTCTAGAATCTTTAATTTTTATTTGCTCAAAATTTGACTCCACCAAGGTAGAAAATAAATTTTTATTCTATGTCATTTATTTGATGGCACCACTATCCAAATACAAAATATGACTATTATTTTCTTGACAAATAACTAATAACCATGACTCTAAACAATCTTTCTCAACTGATTCAATTTTCATGCACAAATAGGGGCGAACCCAAAGTTGGGGCAGGGGAGGCACATGCCCCCACTCGATTTTAAGGAAGTCTGCCTCTTCATATCATATCACACACACACACATACACACACACACACACACATATATATTCATAAATTTTATGGCTTAGTGGAACAAAATAAGTAGAGTACTACAGTTATATTAGTACGCTACTATTATATTACTGGAAAAAAGAATATGCTACATACTATCTTGTTAAAATAAAATACTACTATAATAACTTAAGTATTTTATTGTCTTGATCAATTTACTTCTTCTAAATATCAAGAAAATAAAAAATAGAGGAGTTACAGTTACTAAAAATTGTGAAAGCTTTTGGTTAGAGTTTCTATAATTTACTCGAATTTTCCAAGAAGAAAACAGTGCCTAGTAAATATTCCTATATTATGCAGATAGGTGCTATCATTTCATTATTAGTAGTAAAAGTAGTATAAAATTGGAGATCAACATCATTATATTTATTTTCTCCCAATAATGTTGCCGGCTGTTGTGAAACAATCCACTAGTCACTTAATCAAATTTAAACATTTTAAAGTATATTAAAATATTTATCTATCATATTAACAAGATAGTAGCATTTTCTTTTTTTTTAATAACATAATAGTAGTGTACTAATATCTCGTAGTGCTCTACTTATTTTGTGAATATATTAATGAATGATATGTATATATATATATATATATATATATATATATATATATATATATTATGAAGAGGCAAATGAATGGGAAGAAAGCATGTCGAAAGAGACGTACACCATATGTATGTCTCCTTACTACTGCAACTGTTGAAAGGATATTTTTAGCCATGAATATTGTCAAGAATGAACTCCGTAACCAAATGAGAGATGAATGGATGAATGACTATTTTATAACATACATTGAGCGTGATATTTTTTTAACTATTAAAAATGAGGCTATCATGCAACAATTTCAAGTAATGAAACCTCGAAAAATGTTATTATAAATAATATTTAAGGATTATTTAATTTTGTGATTCATTTTATTAAATTTTTATTATTAAAGAATTTTTTTTTCTAATTTAACCCCATGTGCACCAATCTAGATGCTTTTTTGTTAAATGGTGCAAACTAACATTCACTAATTTAATGACCAGGCCTATAACAATAAAAACATTCAATATAGTCTATTCTCCCTCTTTGATTAATCCCACGACATCTTCCTCTTTGAGAATTATTTGAATACTCATTTGAATCTTCCTTAAAATAATTATTGTTACCTGGTGATCCTCTTCCATTGCCACGAAAGTTAGAACCTCTACCTTTGTTTTCTTGGAAGCCACCTTTTTCACGTCCACAACCTCCTCCACGGTCGCGACAACGGGGAGCACCTCGGCCTCCTGTAATTTTAGACTTGAGAGCTTGATCATTAGTAAGTGGATTTCTTTGATTAACATAGAACTCATGTGCTTTTAAAGAAGTCTGAAAATCTTCCAAAGAAAGTTTTGACACATCTTTGGACTTTTCGATAGCTACCACAATAAAATCAAACTTTTGTGGTAAGCTCCAAAGAATTTTCTGATCAAGTACTTTTTGATCTTGTAAAACTTCTCCATTGGTTGCCATTTGATTAACAATTGAATTAACTATTAAAAAATAAAAAGCAATAGTCTCATTTTCTTGCATTTGCAACTTCTCAAATTCTAAACGCAAAGATTGGAGTCGTACTTTTTTTTACCTTTTCTTCACCTTTATATATTGATTGCAAAATATCCCAAGCTTCTTTTGAAGTTTCTACTTTCAAAATTCTCTTAAAAAATGACTTTCAATTGCTTCATAAATTTGGAAGAGCGTCTTGCTATCCTTCTCTCTTTTATCATTCAGATTATTTTTCTGAGCTTGTGACAAACACTCTTCAGTTTCTGGTTCTTCATAGCCATCTTCAACAATGCTCCACAACTTTAAGGACTTCAATAATACTTTCATATTATGGCTCCAATAATCAAAATCTTTTTCGTTGAAGCGAGTAATTATAAAGACTAGATTGTTTGAATTTAACATCACGATGTTGCTTTTAAAAAAACGAAAAAAGGCAACAACAACTTGAAGCAATGTTTGAAGGTCCCACCTGCCTTGAATCAGATCACTAGGACCCTTGATCTGAAAGAATGTTTAGTATGAGTTTACTCTGCACTTGGTGCTTTGGTTTCGTGATGGACCCTAGCTTTTAAAGTGAAAACAACTTCATTTGGAGGAATAACTTCTTGGTGTATCAGTAAATCAACAAGTGGACCCAAGTGCTCTGATTCTGGAAAGAGAATTCATGAGATTCTCCACTTGAGACTTGTTAAATACAAAAGGTCTAGATTATCTAGGAATAGAGGGATTAAGAATCGTGGCAATGTTAGTTCTGAGACCAATTTGATGGATAATTAGTATGAGGATATAATTTAGAGAAGAAGTGAAATATAACTTTGGAGAACACTCAAGAACACTTTCATTTCATTTACTTCAAATGATCCAAGTATAAGGCTATTTATAGAACTCCTGATGAAAGAGGATTTTTGCCCGATAATGCTAAGTTGTTTGATGATGCTTAGCTATCTGATTGGCGCAAAGAATGGCAGACACTGATTTCTTCGATGTCGGGAGTCAGTGATCAATTTAGGTGAGTTTAGGAGTTCGGCTTCGGGTTCGACTTTGGTTCCTTTGGGTCGGTGTTTGGGATCGGGAAATGGATTCCTTTAGGGTTGGGAGTTCAACTCATGTCTTCAGGGTCGGGAGTTCGTCTTAGTTGGCTTAACTTCGGAACGATTGGCTTCAGGACAAGTGTTCAAATTCGTGGCGAACTTCTTTGAGAATGACATCATGACTTCAGAAAGATCAGATTGGCTTCGATTAATAATAATAATAATAATAATAATATTATTATTATTATTATTATTATTATTATTTAGTTCTTTTATGGTAGTATTTTAATTATTAGAAGGTTGTTATTCATTAGAAGTTGTTACCGTAAATATAGGCGGATTATTAGGAAGTTGTTTTCTATTGGAAGTTACTGGAATTCTGTTGCCTGCTGATAAAGAATTCTTTTAACTGTAAAACCCGGCTTGTGGGTTGAGTTATAAACAACTTTTGATTTTGATAAAAATAAATTCAAGCATTAGAGAAGATTTCTCTGTTTTTTGGTTAATCTCTTGTTCATTGCCCGTGAATTTATTTGTTTACCTAGCCAGCAGGATAATCACTATTTTGTCCAGCGTCAGTTGGTATCAAAGCATCAACATCTTCATGGGAGTAGATTTCATCAGTTTCAATGGCTGGTGTTCGTGGTCAAGGCCATTGAGGACAGCTTCAGATTGAGGAAGTCTCGCACCGTGATCGTAACGTCCAGGACGTGATGATTGAGGATTTATAGAGACAATTTATAGAGTTAACTTGGCGTCTAACGGCGCAAAATCGGGGTCAAAGTGGACAAGTTTTCAATGAGGAAGTCACACACCTTGATCACTATCATAGACAGGTTCCGGCTGAGGAAGTCCCACACTTTGATCATGACGAGGAAGGTTATTACGCTCGTGGACATATTATGGCTGAGGAAGTCCCTAAGTATTTCTCGTGCCATGATAGTGATGAGGAATTTTATGATTTTCAATCCAGTTTTGATAATCCTTACCACCACAGGGAACAACTATGGGAACGATATATGTGGTTGAATAGATCATCGTCGAGATCTGGGATTTAAGGTGGATCTATCCGAAATTAAAGAACAGTTGGAAGAACAGTGGGTTGAGGAAGACGTGGAAGAAGAAGTGTGCAGGAGTATGGTGAACCAGTATATGACGAATATGAGGATGAAGAAGTATTTTATGGTGAACCTATATATGACGAATATGAGGATGGAGAAGTACTTTGCAAAGATATATTACGGATGGGGATACTACAATGGACACAATTAGTTATGAGATTATTCTAGTGTTTGAGGACATTAAAATTATTGATTTTGTTGTTCTTGAAAATTTCTCTATCATACAGGTAAACTGGAAGATGTTGGTATTTTCCCACTTGTTTTCGGGATTATTCTTTGAGAAGAAAATTCATGGAGTTTTGATCTCGCGAAGGTTGAAAATTCGTTCTTGGTGTTTGATACTCGTTTGCTTTAAAATTCGAGGACGAATTTTTTCTACGAAGGGAATGTTGATGTGGTGGAAAATGTCAATAAAGTTCGATGACAATGATGTGAACTCGAGGACGAGTTCATTTCAACCTAGGGTGATTGATGCAAGAGGATTTTTTTCCGATAATGCTGAGTTGTCCGATGATGCTTAGCTATCGGATTAGCGTAAAGATTGGCGGACAATGATGTCTTCGGTGTTGGGAGTCGATTCAATTTAGGTGACTTCGTGGAGTTGCCGGGTTCAACTTCGTTCCTTCCTTGGTCGACATTTCGGATCGTGGTCGGGCCAGTCGAGAGTTCAAATTTCATTGGCTTAATTTTGAACCATCGGTTTGGGACATGTGTGTCTGGATTCGTATGCTTAACTTCTTCTTGAATGGAATGCCATGACTTTGAGAAGAAGATCGATTGGGAGTTATTAATATTAATATTATTATTTAGTTCTTTTATGGTAGTATTTTAATTATTAGAAGGTTGTTATTCATTAGAAGTTGTTACCGTAAATATAGGCGGATTATTAAGAAGTTGTTTTCTATTGGAAGTTTCTGAAATTTTGTTGCGTGCTGATAAAGAAATCTTTTAGCTATAAAACACGACTTGTGGGTTGGTTATAAACAACTTTTGATTTTGATAAATATAAATTCAAACATTAGAGAAGATTTCCATGTATTTTTTGGTGAATCTCTTGTTCTTTGTCTGTGAATTTATTTGTTACCTAACCCGCAGGATAATCGCTATTTTGTCCGGCGTCAACTCCTGGGATACTTCTAGAGCTACTTTAATAATGACCAAATACATGTACATAAATATAACCATTACATGTTCCAAGATATTTTCAAATACATTCATATACATACATGTATCATGTACTCATTACCTATTCATGTACTTAATTATTTCTGATCAATCTAGAATCAATTTGGTTTAATTAGTTAATTAAGTCTTACCTGTAAGGAGAGAATTATATTAACCGCATCATAAAGTCGCTTTGGTTCTAATTTCTCACCAACAATATCAGGTGGCATAGTTGAGAAGAGAAGGCAACACTGAAGGAGAGAAGGAAGAACATACAAAACAAACCAATGAATTATCATCTCAAAGGAATTAATTAACTTACTACTAGTACCCTGATTTTTTTTTTTTATTTATCGTTATTAATATTCTTATTGCAGAGTACAATACCTTTAAGCCTTCTGCAGTACAATCGGAAACTTGCCATCCACGATCTCGGTCTGAAAATGTCCATGATCCTTTACTAATGTGGCGATGCATACTTTTGAAATCACCCGAAGGATTATCCTGGACCTAAATACAACAAACTCAAATGAGTGACATAGAACGAAGTAATGATGAACCGAGTGAACCGAGTTTCTTCTAATAAAGTAGCAATTGGGGATTATGATCCTCTCCATTATAATTGTCCACCAATTTCTCCAAATATACATTTAGTGACACAAATATTACATTTAGCAACAATAAAATTAGTCGCAAACAATTAGCAACATAATAAAATTCATCACAAATAATTGTCGTTGAAAATGTCGCTAATTAAATGTAATATTTGTGTCGCTAAATATGTATCGGGAGAAATTGAAGGATAAGTGTAATGGAGGAGATCCTAATCCAACAATTGGCATCTAAAATGAAGGAGGATTTAGAAACGTTAGCTGGAAATTAACCTGCGAATTTTTTATGAATTCATGTCCCCTCATAAGAGTTGGTCCTATTTCATCAGTCAGATCACTAGCCAACAATGCTTGAATGGCAAAACCTGTGTCCCATTCCTGACTACCAAAACTCTGCATTTGAATGGCAATTAATTATACGCAAACAATGTTTGAAATCAAGTGCTATTTACTAAAGGATCATGGCGAATTAATTTGTTCTAGAAATGCATAAGTTTGTCTACTTAGGTCGATCTTATCATATTGAACAACTGGGTTAAATTAGGAAACATGCACTCAGCTCCAAGGGTGTATACTGAAAAATGAATGATTAAAAAGTACGAAGGAATATATAATGTACACTCTTTTACATAGAAAAATTAAAATGGGTGCAATTGTTAAATCTAACCTGCATCTTCATTCGATTCAGCAACCCATATGTAATCAGCAATCCTAGCAAGGTGTTTCTTGAAATAGTTTCCATTTGGGTCATCAACCCAACAAGCTAGCATACACAACACCTGCTCCAATATCTAATGGCGTATGAATATCTTTACTGACACATTTGTAGTTATTCTATTTGTATCTGACACATTTAGCAACACTTATTGCTCTGACAATATCATTTTTATTCTGACGGCAATATGCCTAAAGTAATCTAGGTTAGTTTCTTAAGTGTTTGAAAAAAGAAATGTGGCTCAGAACCCCGAACACTCCCATGCAAGAGAGTATTTGTGCCACTAAAGGTAGAGCTCGTTGGTTGGAAATAATAAACACTTCATTTTGTATGGTTTGTAAGTAAAAAATAGTTGGAAATCGACACATTTCCCATTGAAATTATCTCTTTCTTTATGAGATCGCAAGTGTCTTCTGAGTTTTATAGGTCCATAAATTACCTTTTCCACACATCCAACGGTAATGTATCGACTGTTCTCATCTTCGTAGTGTATGTGTTTCAGTGCAATCTGTAGAGCTTTCTCTCTCAATTTGTTAAATGGCCAACGAGTTAAAATAGGCTCACCTAATATGTAGAGACTATCCCACAACAAATCTTGTATTAAGGGATGAGGATAGTACAGGTCCTCCTGCAACAATAATAAGGTGGTACACATGCTTTAATTGCCATACAATATGAAAATCAATTAGCAAGTATATTAGCACTAGATGCTCGTACCTTGGCGCACAAATGGCGTACTTTTGCCCAATTAATTTCATGGTACGGCTGAGTGTAAAGTTCTTCCCTCAATTGCAAAATGAGAGGAGTGATTGGGCCAACAAATCTTTTCCCATACAAATATGACATTGGCATGTAAACTAACCGGCAATAACACCACATTTTTGCTGCAAAAATAAATATTTATCATAATTTATGAGAAATCTATGTAAATAAATTAACCTAGCTGAAGAAACAACCAACGGTTGAGTTGGCTAGCACACTTATATTTAGTATCGCAAGGTCTTGTGTCTTGATTTTGTATCTACGCAAGCTCAGTTCGTAGAAGCAGGCTTCCCTCCATTACCTCCCACCCGGAGCCAAGATTTGATCTTGCGGGGGGCCAAAATCAAACTTTCAGCCAAAGGCTATGTCATTGAACTTTCCAAGTCCCAATTCTAGAAAATAATTCCCACTAATCCTAATTCCGGGCATTATTTCTTCTAACCATAGGTCCCAATCGTATTTATTTAAATAGTCCGGCCCATTATCTCCGCCAATCCTAATTCCTAGCATTATTTGAGACTTGGGAGTGTATATAAATCTCAATAAAAGTAAATCTAACAACGCAAATACACAATGAAAAATTATAACACATAAACAAATATAGATTGAATTGATAACTCCTCGTATCAACAATTTTAAACCCCAATTTATTTCTGCACATACATAATATTATCTCACAATTCAAGTGGATGAGCCTTGGTACTTGATAAATTTTAAAATCTTGAAGGGGGGCATGGCCCCTCCAAAGAAGCCTAGCTCCGTCCCTGCTCCCACCCAATTTCCAGTAAACATTTAATAGCAAAAATATTACAATAATTTAGCAACACGATAATATTTGTCGTCAATAATTTTTCCGGGGGTAGTTTCATTAGTATATATGTGTCGCTAAATGTGTACCGAAATAAATTAGATGAAAAATATAATAGCGTGGATCCTACTCTTCTCATGTGTCTCCTTGATTAACTAAACCGCTTGTAATTGAAGCAATTTTATAATTAACATCATTCTGATTTCTGAACAATATCTAACCACTTGATGACTTTCGAAAGCTAATAAGATTTACATAACTCTCAAGCTTAGTATAAATTAAGATTACTAAATCAGAAGTTCATTAATTCAAGCATATACCATACGCTACCTGGGTGCATAGGAAAGAATGAAGGTAGCATCCAGAACTCTGGGGGCATTGGGTTGCTACCTGACCACTCATATACGCCAAGAATCTGAAACAATACTACATTAGATTTTGTCGATGGATGGAACTTTAGACATACACACAATGAAGCTTCCTTTAATTTGGAGAGAAAGTCATGAGAGAAAATGAAAAGTTGTGTCTGTAGCATTATTCTTTAGTGTTTAAGAGAGAAATGAAGGGGAAATTACCGCAATTTTCTCTCCAATTTTTTCTTCAAAAAAAAATAGTAAGATTTGGAGAGAAAGTGTGGCAGATTTAAAAGATAGATTGATATTGTCATGACAAAAATATAGCCAAATAATACTGTCAGGGCAAAGCTTTTGTATTTGATCTAGTGACGCCTATTTCTCTAAAAACATTATTTTTATTCTGTTGATATATATCAAGAAGAGAAATTCACTCTACTTTACGTCTCTTCCATCTTCAATTCTCATTAAAAACTCCCAGACAAAGTGTTCACTTAACCAGTAGAATATATACACGCACGAGTTTTGTGAGTACATGATCATTGTATGCATACCGAAAGATAGGTCTTGCCCCATGAAGGTATAGCGGTTACGCTACCATGCTCGAGTATCCATTTCCGGGCTCTGCTACATGCGTAATTTAGACCACTATCAGGTCCTTCACCAAGAATACGCATACATATGTAGTTCAGCGCTGTGCAGAACATGACGCTGTGCCCCTCAATATGAAATCCCCATCCACCATCTCCATTCTATAATAAATAGTTGTGGAATTAAAATCCTTTTTTGATTCTAATAAGTCCGGCTATATGCTTGTTACCACAAGTAGAAATAATTATAAGTATATATTTAAGGTGTATATCCTCCTAGTGCAAATTACCTGATGGCAATATATGTATCGAAGTATTTCTTTACGGTGTTCTGCTCCAAACACGGTATTAAGATGCCCTGTGATATACAAGCACATGACCTGCAAATTTTGGATGTTGTGAATAAAAAGAATGTAAAATGATACACCAACAGAAGAATACAACCAAATTAAGATCTAATGGCCGTATAACACTTTCTTAATTTATCGTGTTTGGTTATCCATATATGAAGAAGGAATTGTCATTTGAAGGGATTAAAGTAAATCATGGCTATTGATATTGATAGAATAAAAATGATGCAACAGATATATATTTAATGACACTTTTGTAATTGTTCTAACTACACTAACACAATTTAAACGACACTTGTTGCTCTAGCAATATTATTTTTGCTTTGCAAATATCGACTCCCTTAATCTTTTCAACGTTCAGAGTTTTGCACTTGTAAATAAATCTTGATATTAGATATGAGGGACCGGTTGGGAATTAAGTCACGTAAAATAAATAATAACACTTGAGAAAGAAAAATAACATAATATTTAACATGGTTTGATCCTCAATGATCTAATCCACAAAACCAACTTCAATATATTACACCCTCTCTCAACTCTCTAGGATGTTACTACCTCTTGGTTGTTTTTTTTTTCTCTTTCTCTAAACACAAGACTCTATTTATAGAGTACCCACAACCCCCTTTTCCTAATCTAATTAGGACACTCTCACATAATAACTATACCTACTACAAATAAAACTACTTTCAAAATAATATTTCTACCAAAAATAAGATTCCTTCTCATAATAGGACATCTATTCAAAATAGGATAACTTCCTTTCCATAATAGCAATTCTTTTTTGAATAGGATTAGAGTAGTTACCTAACAATTCATCCATCGACTCGAATCCCCAAACACTTCAACTTCATCTCTGAACTTCACTCGATGGTTGCATTTCTTGGTCTTCTTTCCACGCATACATTATCCATCTAACACACAAAAATAAATTTTCCATTCTTCCTACCTTAGAGAATCAATTTGTCTTCCTTGAACATCTTTGCACGAATTTTCTTGACCCACATATGTATATCCACGTGAGGATAATTCTCCCAAAGGAATTATATTCTCACCACAACCAGAGACATAACATACCTTCTCAAGAATCTTCGTAGAACCATCATGAAATTTGAAGCAAACACTTCCAATGCCTTCAATCTTCACTCTCCCTTTATTCAACGCATTGACGTAACCAAATTCTCCATCTTCCCGCAAACTCTCAAAATAATCTCTGTCCTTGCAAATATGCATAGAAGCTGCAAAATCCAATACCCATCCATGTTCATTATAATTACTCTTAACCATTAAAACAACTTCTTCTTCAGTTTCACTAAGCAAATTAGCATATTCAAATTTCTCTTTATCCTTCAATTTTTCTTGATACTTCCTTAAACTCTTCATGTCCTCCCTTAATGCTCTGCATTGGTATTGGATGTGACCCTTCTCTCCACAATAGTAGCACTCTTTATCATTATAATCTCTTGGTCTAGATCTTGATCTTCCTATACTATTATCTCTCCATTGATGTCTCCCTCGATTAGAACCCTCCACAGTTAGTGCTTGCTCACCAATGTTATTGCTCTCTTCTCCCATCAATTTTTTTACTTTCTTTGTAAAACAGAAACCACCCCATCTAAAATCAAAGTTGATTTTCTCACCAATAGTGTTTGCACCATCGACTTGTAAGACTTGGAAAAATATAACAATATATAAGAGCAATGACTTCTCCTCATCTACCAATTTTTCACTTGTATTCAATAATTGAGATACTAACCTACTAAAAGTATTTAGATGATCATGGAGATTCGACCCTTCATCCATCTTCAAGGAGTACAATCATCTTCAAGCACAATCTGCTGGTTAGCTACTTCGAATCATAACTCTTCTCGAGCTTTTCCCATAATTTTTTCAGATCAGTCTCTTTCAACACATGATCATACTTTATCTCAAGTGCTAATGACGAATGTATTGTGCTTACCGCCTTCTTGCGAATTGTCTACCAATTTGCATCTTTCACATTGTCTAATTTTTCTCCTCCAAAGCTTGATCAAGTCCTTGCAACACCAAAAGATCTTGCACGCTACTCTGCCACAATGTGAAATTTGTTTTCCCATCGAAGATTGAAAACTCAAATTTACCCAAATTCGCCGCCATCGTATTACGTAAAATAATTCCTTCCACTACAAGAAAAAGGCCTAACAGCGACCAATACTATCAGCGACCGCATATGCTGTAAGACCCCAACTTTTTAATGAATAAAATCAAATTTCCTTTATTTATTATTGTGATTAATAAGGTGTTAATTTGATATAATATTTTGGTTATGGGTGAAATGTACAAATTTTCAAAATAAGCAAGTGGTTATATAATATTCATTGTTGTCGGGGAATATTCGTTTGGTCGTAGAATATTCTTTCTGTCGGGGAATATTCATACGACGACGCAACTATTTGTGGACCCCATAATGGATAACTGTCGGATGAAGAAAACGATAAAATTGAATAACGGCGTAGTTGTTACCGTTAACACTGTTGGAATACCTTGGTTAAAATACAGTAATACGCGTTGTTGCACAGTAGCACACGGTATTGCACAGTATTGTTGAATTATTGATCCTTACGTAAGAAGGCACTACTCAATAATTGTCACGATGAGTTATTGCTCAATATTTTATTTTATTGATTCAATAATTGCTACGTTGATATTTATATTATTGTTGTTTCAATAATTGTCACTGCACATCATCTCCATTATCAGATCAATAATTCATATTATTTGGAATAATATTATTAGATAGCATTATTGGTAATATCTAGAAAGTTACATCAAGGAGAGGTTTGGTCACCTAATCGCAAGGCCAAGAAGGAGAAATCCTTATCTGAAAAACCCCCCCTTCCGGGAACGGCTTTGTTGTCATAAATGTGATTCGTAATATTATTTATGAATAATTAATTATTGATTCATATGATAAGGAAATATTTATTTTATGTGGATATAAATGTTGGATATATTTATTGTGGTTAAAAATGAAGGAGTTAATGTTGAGGTGTTTTATCAGTATTTTGTCGGAATGGAGGTATTAAAAATCAAATCAGGGTTTTTGAGATATATTGTGGGGGTTATAATTTTTAATCCGACCGTTGGATCGTGGTAATTTTTGGATATGTTATACATATATAAGTTGAGTATATGTCCACAAATTTTGAACCGTTAAAAATGAACGTATGATTTGTTATAAATTTTACGAGATGACTGGTTCAGAAATTGTTGAAGTTGCGAAATTTGTTATTTTGGTGAAAAATTCTAGAATTGGTGGGCCCCACTTTTGGTTGGTGAAAATATGCTGAGATTTTTATTCAAATGTGGTGGGTGGGAATAGTAGTAGGTAAAGCCATAAGGTAGCAGGTCAAGTCTACTTCGGCGTGCTAACATTTTCCTATAAATAGAGGGCTAAGTTAGAATTGAAAATCAAACCAGAATTCATAAGTTTTCTCTCTTTCACTCTCTATATTATCGAGCGTATTCTTGTGAGTATTTTGATACTTTGAGTGTTGTTATACTTGCAAGTTCCTTCAAAGACTATATCCAAAGATTCCAAATTGTAAGTATATTATCTTTTTGAGGTAGGGATGTTATTTTCTTCTTAGAAGTGATATTATTTCTTCAATATCATTATGCCGAAATATTGGTTAGAACTTTTTATCAAATTTGGAACTTTTCATGTCGAGGTTACTATTTATGAGTTACTATTCACGAGTTACTATTCACGAAGCATGATGATTTTTCTTGTGGAATTTCTATCTTTTGGTGTCAGAATTATTATTCACGATACTAAGACTATTCACTTAATATTTAAGACTATTCAACCGAAAAATAAAATTTTCTTCTTTTTGTCCAAGATGTCTATTATGGTTACTATCTTTGATTGTATCCATGTTTTGATCTTTATTTTTGAATTCTGTTTCACAATTGGTTATTATGGAGTATTATTGATCTTGGATAAACTGTGATACGAATCTCTAATATTTGTTATTTTGTTTCATTGGATTCGTTTCTTTAACATATTTTTCATCATCCTCAGTCCTAAATAATGATATTACTGAATATCTTTGGCGTGTAGTGCAAAGATGAATGATTACCTGATGAATATCTTTGGCCTATAGAGCAAAGATGAATGATTACCTGATGAATATCTTTGGCCCGTAGTGCAAAGATGAACAGGTGTTGAGATGAACATGACCAACTGGTGATACAAATGAATATCTTTCGGTGCAAAGATGAATATTTGATTCAAGATGTATATTGATTGATGTTACTGAGGATAAAATATTGATGATGAACTTTTAAATCTTAGAAGATAGTAGAATTCTTTTCTACTTGATTCTTCTAATGGATTGCTTATTCCACCGCAGCTTGTTGATCTAAACTTGTTGTCGATTATATTTTATCGATTTTTCCTCGTTGAAGACTAATGATAATTTTTGTACATTATCTTAGTCATAATATTTTCATCGGGCTAGTTGAGCTCACCCTTTCTTTTTCGCTTTCTTCTTAAAATGAGAATATAGCTAGGACTAGTCGGGGAATGGATTGACTCGGTCCAGATGGTTGCATTAGTAGTCCTCACTATTCTGTGAAATAGCGTATTAATAATTGTAATTAGGACCCCTTTTGAGTTTTTATACTATCTAGTATACAATTTTTGTATTCAAACTTACAGTATAGGCGTTGTCGTATTCTGCACGACAATTATATTACTGAAGTTGTATTTTTTTTGTACCATGTGTTTGGCGATTCAGAATGGGTTGGATGGAATGGACCTATTTTGGGGCGTCACATATGCGGTCACTGATATTAGTAACAGCGTCCGACATCTGCGACCGTGATTTAATCCAGTTGCTATTTAATATCAGCGACCGCATGCGTTCGCTGCGCGGTCGCTAACTTAAATTTGCCTCCCAAAATTTGGCAAGAAATGTTGGCGCGAAGGCTTTGTGCGACCACTTAATTAACATCAGCGACCACATGCGGTCGCTGATAAGTCCATGTCATTAAATATTAGCGATCGCGATGCGTCAGCAGACTCGATCACCGATCAAACTTTATGTTACCGGGGTCTTTTTCGCCGATTACGAGGCAAAGGAAAAAAAAAGAGGGAACAGATTAATAGAGAGAAAAGGGAGAAAGGGGGAGAGAGAAGAAGGAGGCTAACGCCACCCGCCGCCTCCAGCCGCCACTACCTCGGATCCAATCAATGTAGCTTTGATACCACTTGTTGGAAATTAAGTGACGCAAAATAAATAATAACACTTAAGAAAAAAAAAACACAATATTTAACGTGGTTTGGTCCTCAATGACCTAATCCACAAAATCAACTTTAATATATTAATCTAACGGTACAACTTTTTGCATGGAATAAAACTTGAAAAAACCCTCATTCACACAATAACCCAAGACCCAATTACACCCTCTCTGAACTCTCTAGAATGTTACTACTTCTTCGTTGTTTTGTTTTTCTCTTTCTCTAAACACAAGACTCTATTTATAGAGTACCCACAATCCCTTTTTTCTAATCGGGTAAAATGCAAATGTGACTACTAAACTTTAGGTATTTTTGGGTATTGAGTCCTTTTCTTTTAGTCAACGCAAATCGAGTCCCTTTCTATTCGAAAATTTGGATATTGAGCCCCCAAGTGTCACATGTGCGTTGACTTGCCTACGTGGCACCGCTAACGTGTACTTAAACTCAAATTGCATCAAAAAATTTGTTGTTCCATGGATTTGATCTCAAAACATCATATTTAAAATGTTAGTCACAAGATCACCCAAGCAACTAAGGCCTGATTGTTTAGCTTACCCAACAAATAATTTATATACTTAATCAATCAATTCCTCCAATAAAAAAAGTGAGAAAATTTTAATCTTAAAATCAATTAAGTTTATAAAATTAGAAAATAAAATAAAATATGCTAAAAAAGTATAAGAAAATAATGACATTTAAACAAATTACAAAATTACAATTAGAAAAACTAATAAAAATCATTTACACAAATTAAAAATTTTAAAAACAAATATAAATATTATTACAAATTAAATAATTACACTTAGAAAATTTAATAAAATTATTTAAACAAATTAAAAATTACTTAAAAAACTAAAAAGATTATTTAAACTCTCTCTCCCCCGTCCTTTGTCTCCCTCTGCCCCCTTTCCTCTACGCCTAGACGGCCGCACCTCCACAACTGCCTCACCTCCGACCGCACCTCTAACCTTCTCCACCAATCCACGGACGCTAATTCCTCCTCCGATCCACTTCTCGTGGACTCCGATCCCGATGACCTCATCACTGTCACTCATCCCACCACCACCCAACACTAATCACACCCAATCATCCCCCCACAATCAAAGCAGCCGCCGTGCACCACCACCAACAAAAAACCCATTGTCTGAAATTAAAAATTTAAACATTAAACAACATTATAAATACTGATCTGGATTATGGAGAAAAGGGAGAAAATTTTGAAATAAAAAAGTAGATATACAGTTGGACATTTTTGTAGATTTACAATTGAATTGTTGAATATTTTTAAGCTTGGGCTTTTATACGTGAATATGATTGTTTGAAGGTGTATTATCTGATTTTTGTATAATTATGGTAAAAATTGTAGCATTATTTACATGAAGTCTCATATGTTGGTAATTAATTGATTTAGTTCTTCATTTTTTGGTTCCTCTTTGATCTTTTGGTTTTTCCAGGTTTCAGATTCCTTATTCTCGTTTATGTTCGTGCTGATTTTGAATATATGGTCACTGTTTCAAATTATTGCTAGTTTTTGATTGGATTCTAGATGCTCATTATGTTGGATGGTCACTTTATCTTTTTGGGTATCTGATTAGCTTTTATCTTCGCATCTTATTCATTTGGTGACCATCATATTAAGATAATTCTTTCTGTTAAGATAATTTTACCCCGCAATATTTTCGTTTATGTGTAGTGTTTTTGGTAATAGGCAGTGATGTTGAAATCTTATCTAAATGATAATATATGTTATTTTATTTTTATTTTTTAGGTATTTATTTATTATAAATATCTCATTTTAGATGAAATTTTACTTATTTTGCAAAAATATTAATTATTTTCTAAATTTTAATTTTAAGTTTTCTAAAATAATATTTATTTTCAAACATTAGATATTATTTGTTTGTCAATTATAAATGAGTTTTCAATTATTAATGTGGCTCACCTAAGTGTATTTTTTTAATTTGTGTAAATAATTTTTATTAGTTTTTCTAATTGTAACTTTGTAATTTGTTTAAATGTCATTATTTTCTTATACACTTAGGAAAATAATAATAATAATAATAAAGAACAAATAATAATAATAAATTGATATATAAATCGAAAGATTTGTTTTGACTTTTAATTTATTTGGGGAAAATGAATTGTTTCGTTATATAGGTTAATCTTTGTGAAATATTAATAGTTAGGCTTGTGGTGCTCGGGTGGTCATGTGACGAATATTTCAAATTGGGGGTTTTGATTTTGAATCCTGCAACTGGCATATAAAGGGTCTCGATTTGCGTTGATCAAAAGAAAAGGACTCAATACCTAAAAATACTTAAATTTAGTGACCACATTTGCATTTTACCCTTTCCTAATCTAATTAGGATACTAACATAATATCTATATCTACTACAAATAAAACTACTTCCAAAATAATATTTCTACTAAAAATAAGATTCCTTCTCATAATAGGACACCTATTCAAAATAGGACAATTTTCTTTTCATAATAGCAATTCGTTTCTGAATAGGATTCGAGAAGTTACCTAACAGACCTGAATCTACTTCATTACACTTTTCACCTAATTTCTCTAGATATTAGTTAAACAAACAATAGTCTTAGCTAATAACTATGTTGTTGTCGTCGTCCTAAATGCATTATGTTGTTGTTAAATGTGTATTGTGAAAAGTAATGGAGGGATACTCGTCTATTTACGAGAGAGACTCACCAAGGGTGGAAGGAAAAACAAAGGTCCAGCAATTTCGGCAGGCCAATGTCCGTCGCTGGCCTGCAAAGCTGAAAAGAAGTGTACTGCCCTCCTAAGCGTTGTTGTGGCCGTCTCATAAGTAATTTCCTCCTCATCCCCTACCTTCATTTGGGTTATTGTTTGCTTGAATTTCTTCTCTCTTAAGAACTGCATTTAGGTTTGCATTTTCAAAGTTTGATAAATATATTAGATAGCAATATGGCATTTAAAATTTAATTATCAAACTATATATGCAATTTAATGTGAATTTTACATCCATTCAGCTGATCTTAGTAATTCTTGGGTTGGTATAATCTAGAAAGGACCGGGGAAACTGTTATGACATAATTAATTTAGGGAAAAGAACATATAAAAATTAAATAATACTATTTAATTTGTGGAATTGCAACACTTTAAAGCATATCCAGAAAATCCTTTCATAAAAATACATGCACTATAGCTTTTTACGAAATTCTACTCCATCCGTTTTAAAATTAGGGATACAATTTAATTTTTGAGATCAAACAACGACATATTAAACTTTAAAATTGATATGAAATAAATTTTGTAATTAATAATTTTATTATATATTATACAATTAATTTAAAATTTAATATACCGTTATTTGTTCTTAAAAATTAAATTTTAATTTTAATTTTTTAACTGAAAGAGCATTAATAATAGGGTCATATGTAGGTTAGATAGGACAGTTATTTCGTGGGAAAGCCCATTTTTTCGTGAACCAGAAATTCTGCTGTGATCCAGCAGCCCCACTGTTTGCAACTCTAGAAAGTCCAAGAGAGGTAGATAAGAGGGAGAAAATAAAATACACTCCTGCTTCACAAAAAAAATCAATTGGCCTGAAATAATTCCTAGAATTTGTTATCATAATTTTATTATCATAAAAATACATGCTTAATATTTACAAATAAGATTTGTTTTTGGATTGAACGAGGGAGTATATAAAAGATTTATAGAAAGAGATATGGACAATGAGTTGACACTGACTTCTATATTTTTGTTAGGTTTAGAAGCATTTTTAACCTTGTGTTTCTTTTCATATGTTTGAAGGTGAACCCCATGCATGAAAACATTTCAAACCCTATTTTCTCAATATTTCCATAGATTTATGGGCTTTTCCCCCTTTCTAGAACTTAAAAACGCGGTGGGAAGTTAAAAAAGGAAAACAAAAAGGGAAAGCAAAAATAAGAGTAAAGATGAAAAAGTTTTCCTTAGCGAAGATAAATCTAATCATTTATACTGTAAAAAAAAATTAAATTAGGAACAACGGTAAAAGTGTAATATAAAAAATGAATAAAAATGTTAAAATAAAATTTTAGATTTCATTTCCTTTTCCTTTTCCTTTTCCTTCCTTACCTGCATTCGCCAGAGGAGATCGGAACTAGGCTTGACATTGTGTCGATTGTTCCAGAAATGAAGACGAACCTGTTCTACCTGGGCTTGATCTTCAAGAGTACCATAATTAGGGTCAAACTCCCAGGTCTGCCGGCCAATGAAGTTGTTGGTGCTGTACAGATACGGATCATTTCTCCCTTGGGCTATATTTAGCTTCCACATGATTATTTTTCTTTACCTGTTGCTTTCAAGATCTATGAACTTATATATTGAGATGATTTAAATTTACCTGTTGCCTATATATATATATATATATATATATATATATATATATATATATATAGTAGAAGCAATGCATGCAGCAGTGTCTTTTATTTTCTCCCTCTTATCTAACTCTCTTGGACTTTCTAGAGTTGCAAACAGTGGGGCTATTGAATGCAGAATTTTAGGTTCATGAAAAATGGGCTTTCCCACAAAATAACTGTCTTGCCTAACCTACATATGACACTATTATTACTCTCTATTTTAAAATTAGAGATAAAATTTGACTTTTGAGTTCAAACAATGATATATTAAATTTTAAAATTAAATTGGTATAACTCATAAAAGTTTAAAATGAAATAAATTTTGTGATTAATAGTTTCTATCTTATACTATACAATTATAATAATTGTTTAAATTAAAATTAAACAAATTTACATCAAATTAAAATTGATTGGCCTGAAAAATTCACAAAATAGTCATCTTTTTATTTATAATAGTATAAGATGAACCAATGTCCTATAATTTTTTTTATCATAATTTCATTATCATGTCATAATGATCACTATTAATTAACAACTGAAAGAATTATTTTCAATTATATACGTGGAATAAAAATATATGCTTGACATTTACAAATGAGATTTTTTGTGGATTGAACGAGGGAGTATATAAAGGATTTATAGAAAGAAATATGGAGGAGTTGACATTGACTTCTATATTTTTGTTAGGTTTAGAAGTGATAGACACATAATTCATACATTTTATTATCCCTAATTTTGTCCTTTTAATTATATTAGTTTATTAAATTAATATGTTTTATTTTATTTTGTAGGATTTAATGTTTGTTGCAATAAAGTCAAAATCTTGGTGATCAAGCGATATTTAATGCTCTTATTCATGTAAGGAATATCCAAGAAGAATCCTGCAAGGAGAAAAAAAGAAAATCTTAGTGTGCAAGTCAAATTTAACAAGGGAAAGAAAAGTCTATCTAGAAGATCTCTTTAAGAAGTTGATTCTCACTATAAAGTTGAAACCTACATGAAAAGGGAACAAAAGTGTCCAAGTTCAATGAATCTAAATTAAGGTTCAAAGTTATTTTCCCTATAAATAGGTCTCTTGTTTTAGAGAGGATGAAGCATTAAGTATTGTATTAGTTTAGGTTAGGAGGAGGAGTAGATTAAATTACTTCTCCATTGTACGTTTGTTGGATGATCGTTAATAAAAGGAAGTTTTCTTATTTATTTTTAATCTTCTTCTTTTTTTTATTTTAGTTAGTTTAATTATTTTTTATGTCGAACTAATTTTTTTAATCTAGGATGAAGATGAAATTAAATATTATTCATAATAATATTTTTCATCTATTCTATTATTTATGCTTTTATGTTTAATTGATTTCGCCTTCATATTTCGTTATTGAAATACCTTCGTTTTATAGTTCTTATGCGCTTTTAAATTAATTAAGAGGTTTTGATAGATTATTGTTAAGATATGAGTTTTTCATAATCCATGCTTGCTCAAAGAAGTTTTGATGGGTTATAGTTAATCCTTAAATTTTCATAGTCTATACTTGCCTACGTTAATTGTAAAATTACTAAATTAAAGGGAAGGGAGATCAAAATCATAGTTGAGTTATAAAAATAGAAGAGATTGAATTATATGTTGTGTTTATTATTTAATGGATTCGGATTTATTTTCTCATTATTAGTTTTCATATTCAAGTTAATTAATTCTCAATCTTTATTTCTAATTCTCCTAAAATAGATAATAAGGAAATATTAAAATTAATCTAGTCTATGTGAGTTCGACCTGTACTTGCCAGTTCTTCAATTCGACACTGTGCACTTGTAGTACATAATTTTAACATATCAAGAAGCATTTTAAACCTGATGTTTCTTTTTATATATTTGAAGGTTGATAGACTCGACGACACGCTTGTGTGAGGTGGTCGCCATTCTGATCGTTCTAGAAATGGTTACGTGTGGAACATCAATGACACCTTGACCCCCCACTTATATTAAAGTGGTAACCTTGATACAATCAACAGTTGATGAATGATAAAAGACGCCACAAACACCTATGGATTGATGATGCCTAATAAGTCGGATTAATCGACACAAACACACCGATAAGATCAATAGTTCTTGAAAAGAACAAAGAGAAATACTCTCAGGTAATCTAAAAAGAATAAGTATTATCAAATCAATTAGTATCAAAACCCTTGGTCTTGAGGCTTATTTATACTAGCACAAAGACTTAATTATAGTAATAAAAAGCGTAAAAGTGTTGCCCTAATTTTACCCTAGTAGAAGTCTCTAGAATTGCAATCAAAATAAATCACAACCCCTCATAGAATCATGTTAAATTACCTAAAACAAAAGGAAACAAAATATAATATAGTATGCCTAATATTTTAGGAAACAAATTCTTCTCTAATTTCTGAATTGGGCTTGTATCAAATTGATCCGAACTTGTGTCCCATGCCCCTTAACCTCTCCTTGGGTCTCCTTGAGTTAGCTTCAGCCAAACATCTTGTATCAATCCATTGAGACCTTTTTTGAACATCTTAGTTCTAGCCTTTGTAATTAGTCCAACTACCACTTAAATTGGATCTACTCACATTCCTTTAGTTTTGTTTGAATCATCATGTCCTCATCATGCACTCCCCTCCTCTTGAGAAAGATTTGTCATCAAATCGTCACCTACATCAAATGGACTTAGGTCAGTAACATTGAAAGTAGCGCTAACTCCATACGCACCTGGTAAACCCAATATGTAGTCTTTATCGTTGATGCACTCAAGGACTTGAAAAGGACCATCCCCTCGTGGAAGTAACTTAGAACGCCTTTGGGTTGGAAATCATTCTTTCCTCATATGCATCCATACCCAATCTCTTGGTTCAAAAATTATTTAACGGCATCCCTTGTTGGCTTGCTTGGCATATTGTTTCGTCCTCTTTTCTATGTTGAGTCTTTTCCTCTTATATATCTACTTCACAAAATCAACCTTCTTTTTCCCATATAAGTTATTATATTCAAAAACAAGTAACGACGTTAGATCCAATGAAGTTAAAGGATTAAAACATATATAAATTCAAATGGAAAAAAATTAGTAGCAGAATGAACTTATCTATTATATACAAACTCAACATGTGATAAACACTCTTCCCAAGTTTTGATGTTCTTTTGAATTATTGACCTTAACAATATAGATAAAGTTCTATTCACTACTTCTGTTAGATCATCGGTTTGGGGGTGACAGAAAACAACAATTTAGTTCCTAACTTACACCACAAAGCTTTTTAGAACTAACTCAAGAATTTAACATCTCTAACTGATACAATTGCCCTAGGCATGCCATGTAATCTAACAATTTCTTTAAAGAACAAATCTGCAACATGAGAAACATCATCAGTTTTGTGGCATGGAATAAAATGTGTCATCTATGAAAATCTATCCACAACCACAAAAATAGAATCATTGTCATGCTTAAACCTAGGTAAACCCAGTACAAAATTTATAGATAGGTCAATCCATGACTCACTAAGAATAGGTAGTGCATGGTGTATACAAATTGAATAACCAAAAATTTTAAGTCACGCGGTAATTAAATAATTTAATTAAATATTAATGATATTGAAAACTTTGTGACATATAGTGAATAAATATGTTATTATTTATGTGGAAAATTTTATGGTTAAATAAATATATAATATGTTCTAAATATGTAGATATATGTATGAATTATATAAAGAGACTTAAAAGAAAAGGTTACATAACCTAATTATACATTAGGTATAAAAATTAAATAACCTAAGGGTTATGGTATTGAAGAATACTAGTATTTAAGATACATGTTAACCCTAAGAGATTTATTTTAAACATCTCAATTAATTAATTTTATTACTTAATTAAAGCAAGTCTAATTGGGTTATGAAAATTAAATGTACATATGTAATGATTTAAATTCCAAAATGAGTGAAATGAAAACCCTAATTAAATAATTAGGGTAAGATAAAATTTATTTATTAGATCATGCTATTTTTACATAACCCAAACAATTTAATTAGAGAGCCCAAACAATAAATCAAATGGCCCAAGCTATGGACCAATTTATATGGGACCTTCTAGATGGTTAATTAACAAATAAATCAATAAATAAAATTGGCCAAATATGAGGGGCATGTATTCGGCAATCTAAGGAGGAAACGGAAGCACATGATTCATTTAATCTAATTTCCAAATTTTTTGGTCAAGGGTTGTGTACCAACCCACCTAAATAGTCCCCTAGTTTTTTTTAGCTTAATAAATGAGTATCAACTAAGGCAAGCGAAATCAATAAGAAATATACAATTTATATCTACATATTCTAATTGCCTATAAATACTCCCATATATTTTTGGAAAGAAACTTTTCATTTATTCCCACAAGTTAGCTAGCAAAAAGCAAAAAGAAAAGCAAAAGAAAGAAATAGAGAGAGAAGAAAACGTGGGCAGCCTTGAAGGAGTGAAGAAATATTTTCTTGATGCCACCAAGAGTTATCACATACTTTGAAAAAACAAGAAAAATAGCATTAAGAACAAGGTAGGTTACAAGCTTTAGTTTCATGTATTTTGTTGGTTTTACAAAAATAAAGAATCTATACTCTTGTATTTCCAAAAATCTTGATTTGGCTAGTTTTTTTTTTGTTTCATGTTTGGATCTTACCTATTTGAGTGTTTAAAAGATGATCAAGAAGAAGGAATAGAAATTATGTTCAAAAGTTTAATAAAAACATTAATCTTGTATGCTTTGTGTATTTTTATGATAGCTACATGGATTTCAAGTTTTAAATGGCTATAAGCATGCTAGAATGATAGATATAGAGTTTAATGGATTTAACTTGTGTATTGGTATGTGTTTATGTAGAAAAGTTTGATAAAATGCATGAAAATAAGTTTTACCAGAAAACTTAATCGGAAAGTGTGATTGAATCTTTTCATTTTGAAATCTACAAAGTTTTTTTTGTGATTTTATTTCTTGGTATGCTAAATCTTTGAGTTAAGGGAAAAACCTCTTTGGAATCATGTAAAAATGTTAAAAAATGAGCAAGATATGGATTTATTACCAAAACACTCCAATTATTGGAATCATGTTTGACCATCACTTACAAACAAGCTGGACCAAAAAAGATCCAAATTTGATATTTGATGAATGAAAATTGTAGTTCGGGAAGATACGAATCTAACGAACCAATTGGACCTAAATCGGAGCTGTAGATTTCATTTTATTCAAGTTTTAGTGAAGGACCCCAAATTTGGAAAAATCAAGAAAAAAAAATAAGGGAGCTACTACCGGTTCAGTTTCCTCTTTGGTTCACCGGGAAACTGAACCTGCGGAACTTTCCAGCGACCGGTTCACCAACTTTTCGGCCGGCTCTGGCGGTGAGTCCAAGACCTAAAATTTTCTAAAATTGAGAAGAATATTAAAATATTTAATTCAGAATTTTTCTGAACAGTTATGTAATTATTAAGTAATTAATGGTTTAAACTCATTTAAATCATTTAAAACTTACTAATTAATAATTATTAATGTCACTAAATGATTATTAAACTAATTACATATAATTTAAATGTAATTAACTATTTAATTATTATTTAAGTGAAAATTAAGTAGAGTTAGTGTTAATAAACTAACTATTGATTGTTTAATTAAGATTAAATAATAAATAGAGAGTTAAACCATTGATTAATTATTATTTAATTAATATTAAATAATGATTAAAGAATGTTTAAGTAAGATTATGTAATAATAATGCAATTACTTACTTACATTGACATAAAATTTTTAAATTTTTATTTATTATTTAATTAATATTAAATAATAAATTAGAACAAATAACAATTAATTATTCTTAGATTAATAAGAAAAGAATAATTAAAGACTTATGAAGTGAATTAATTATTTATTATTCAAGGATAAATAAATAGTTAATTAATATTTAATTAATTAATATTAAATAATAAATAGGAAAAAATGATAATTAATTATTCATTTATTAATAGTAATGAATAATTAAAGACTAATGAAGTAAATAAATCAATTATTTATTATTCAAGGATAAATGATAATAATAATTAATATTAAATAATAATTAAAGACAAATAATATTAATAATTTAATTATTCATTATTTAATTAACATTAAATAATAACTAGATATAATTAGCTATTATTTATTATTAAATAATAACTAAAGGTAATTAATTAATTACTATTTAACTAATATTAAATGATAATTAAAAAGAAGATAGAGTTAATAAATGAAGAGAATTTAAATAACTCATTAATTAAACAATTATAATAAATTGTTTAAGGATCTAATAAGTGTTTATTACTTAAGAAAAACCTTATAAATTAATTAAATCGTTAATTAAACTAAGATTTATTAAATATCTTATAAGATTAATGATAGTACATTATATTATTTGTACCTTGTGATTAAATTATTTGCTAGAAAATAGCATAAGTAAGCGTATAGACATACAATTATACGCAGTACTAATTAATAGACTAATATTGTCGATGTTAGGTCGCTCAAAAAGTTTTAATTAAAGCTAGTTAGTCGTAGCTCGTCAAACATGCAAGTTCTATAACTCAAACTTGAGTTATTATTTTCAAAGCATGTTAGTGGATAATTATTGTTGATTACTCCACATCCTTAATGATTATTGTGAATCGCACTTTGTGCAATTGAATTCATGTTTAATTATTATTGAATTGTGAATTAGTTAAAGTTCATTCATTCTTGAACTGTTTATGAGATAGATCTATGCTACTTGTATCAGCTAGATCGAATATGTTTAAATTTGTTAAATCAAATATGTTTTAAAAGTTGTTCTTAACCAATTAATTTTGTAACGACTCGAGACTGAAAAAAGAATAATTTTATTAAAGTATTATATTGGAAAACAATTATTGCTCGACTATTAAGTGTTTATGCATAATACACCGGGTGTGAAAGGCTGATCCCCTCGATTACCAAAACATATTAAAAAGACCAGTTTAAATACTAAAAACCTTAGTATATGTTCATGGTTATTTTAAACCACTTTGCATCTATTATTCAGTTATTGCAACTTAATTAATGTTCTTTCATAATCGATTCTATTGTTGAACATTAAAACCTAAATTCCTTTCTAATCATGATATATCTCCTTTGAATATAAACTTGCTAAGAGAATTAGTTGCTTACTTTTGTTATATCATGCTGATTATTTCAGCTAAAAGATAAAGGCAAGGGCAAGATTCAAGAATAGTTTGTTAAAGATATTTAATTATTATCTAATATGATGTAATTATTTATGTAAACCTTTTATAATAGTAAAGGTCAGTTTAAGTTAAGGTTAACAAGACTTTGGGATTGTGTTGAAGACTTTATTATAATGAACAATGTATGTTTATTATTCCGCAGTAGTTATAGAATGCTTATGATGATGATGGATCGTGAGCACTGAATTCGAGGTTAGAGAACCCGAATTTGGGGGTGTCACACAAACTATGGGGTTTCACTCGGGATTTAGCTTGACGGTATAAGATACATCTATCACACAACTTCTCTGCATCCAGTTTCATGTGTGACCAGTAAAAATGTTCTTGTAATATAGTCAAAGTTTTGTCCACAACAAAGTGTCCCATTAACCTCCCACCATGAGACTCTTTAAGTAATAACTCACGCAATGAACAAGCGGGTATGCATAATTTGTTTTCACAAAATAAAAATTCACCATACCTAAAATACTTAGCCACTACATTCACTACAAGAAAATGGTCCATCAGAGACCAAGAGCTGCTGCGACCTTCGTATTTGGTCGCTAATGATAACATTATCGACTGCTATTAGCGACGAGTATTATGTTGGTTTTTAATATTTTGTGATTTTAATGATGACAATATTATTGGGTTTTATATGCAGTGTAATGGTTTTTATTTGGACTTTATTTAATTTTTTTGGGTTGTTTAATTGTTATTTATTTGATTTGGTATAAACAGCTAAAGAGATTTTGTTTATAAAGAAATTTCTTTGTTGGCCCAAGACTGAAATTATAATTCTATTGTATCTAAGTCATTTAGGACTTCATGGAAACTTTTCTGGACCACATGTTTTAAAATTCAAGACGTTATTATTGGTAGACCTGGCAAAATCGGCCCGGCTGTTACGCCCCCAAAATAGGTATACACAACCCATTCTGAGTCGCCAGATACACGATACAGAATTCAAAAACAAACTTTATTTATACAACTATCGTGCAAAATACGACAACACATGCTGTGACTTTCAATACAAATATTGTTACATATATAATACGACAATATTTATACTCAAATTATTACAATGCCCTATAAAATACAGCATCAAATATTTTAAGTCTCCAAAGGAGCACGAGAATATTTATGTTCTCCTCATTCTAATGGAGTGTATTTTGACGCTTTCAAAGTTGGGTTCTCATCACCCTATTGTTGTTCACCAAAATCAATTATTAAGTGACGTATAATATACAACACACCCATCTTAGGTCTTCAATAGAATTATATATTGCATGTCATGCAGTTTTATAATGTATTGAGAAACTTCCACAATCTCAGACCATCACACTATTCCCCTGTTATCCCTGCTCGACCCAGCTACATTCTTAATACCTGAAAGGAATTGTGAAGCAAAAGGGTGAGCACAAATAACCCAGTAAAGAATATTATGACTAAGATAATTCATTTATCAATAGTCTTCATCAGTAATAAATCAGATATTTAGAACATTTGGTAGATGATAAAAGTTTTCAATCATAATTACAGCGGAATCAACAATCCATTAAAAGAGTCAAGTAGAACATAATGTCTATTATCTCCTCCAAATTAAAAGTCCATCGTTAATAGTTCATTACTGTAATACCCATCAACAATTCTTTGTTGTACCCAAGAATTATAATTAAATTCATAATTCATGTTTATAATCATGTAAATCAACAGTTTCTCATTACCACAAATTAAGGTTTAATAGAACGTTCACTCAATATCCTTACCCCAAAGGCTAAAGACGTTCAAATATAATAACAATGATCATACCAATCAGTTATCTATCTTTGCACTATGGGCCAAAGATATTCAACTATAAAACCAATGGTCATGATCATACTAATCAATTGTCTGTTAGTGCACTACGGCCAAAGACATTCAACTGTAAGACCAATGGTCATGATCCTTCCAAACACATCATCGAATTATCCATGCACTACGGGCCAATGATATTTGTTAGTATCACCAGTGGTCATGATCATGTCATACACCTATCCATCTTTGCACTACGGGCCAATGAGGACTTTTACCACATCATTTGTAACATTATAGGTCATGATTTTACCGATACATAATTCCTGGTAATAATCATATCAATCAACAATCCATCTATGCACTACGGGCCAAAGATGACTTTCATTACAATATAAGCATGAGGATGCTGACAATGATATAAGAATTCAATTAAGTGAGATCAATGATAAATTTTAAAGATTTATAATTCAATTTATCGAGAGTTTAAGAATGTCCAAATTGTTAACATGATACTACTTTGTGGAGTAAAATTCAAGAATAATATTCATGTATCAAAAATAATTTGGACATAAAAGAAATTAATTTTTGTCGTGAATAGTACCCCGGGTGAATAGTACCCCATGAATAGTACTTTGTGAATAGTGTTGTACGTATGAATAGTACCGTATATATGAATAGTGTCATACGTATAAATAGTGTCATATGTATGAATAGTACCCATGAATAGTACTCCGGTATAAAAAGATTAAAATTTAACAAGAATGTCCAAAAAAATATTTTTGTGAAACGATATTAGATGAAGCGCAAATTTCAAGGAGTATTGAAGCAATACTTATCAACATAAGTGTAGAATTAGGAATATGAAACGAAATAATATTACTTACATACTACAGAGTATGGAAGAAAATATTATTTCTTATTAATATTGAACAAAAATAATATCCCTTACATTTGTTGAATGAAAATAATATTCCTTACTTAATATTGAACGAAGATGATATTCTTACTTAATATTGAGCGAAAATAATATTCCTTAGGAATATTGAATTTAAAATAAAATTCCTTACTTAATATGAAAAATAATATCGTAAGTTTAATATGAAATAAATAATACCCCTCACCTTAAAAGGAGAGTATTTCTGACTGGTAGGGCGGAGATATTTTTGAAGAAAAACTTGCACTATTTGCTACACTCAAAATTTCCTTAACTCAAAAGAAATACGCTTAATATTATAAAAAAAGAATTCTCTGATTCTGGTGTGATTTTTATTTCTAAACTAAGCATCCTATTTATAGGAGAATGACAGAATACTCTTTAGAAAAATAATCACAGACTGCACAGAAAATTCTTCAGGGGCGCTTTCACGAGAATTCTAATTTTTTTTTATTTTACTATGTTGCACTATTCAGCACTATGCAAACACTATGCAGTACTATGTCAACACTATGTACTATGCAACACTATGCAGTACTATGCAATCAAATAAAATATACTATATTCTATTTATAAAAAGTTTTCTGTTTTATATAAAAAAAATTCTGTTTTATTACAATTATAATAATAATAAAATCAAAACTGAGATAACTTTCTACCGATGATTTTGAAAAATGAGTAAGTGGGGGTCTATGTAATAAGCCAAATTTACAACAAATACTTCATAAAAACCACTCTATTTATCTCAATTCACTTGGCTTCACTAAACACATTTTTAATAACATTTATTCATCATTAAATATTATAACTCACAATATTAACAACTAAATCATTCCCAGGAAAGAGGGGACTTCTTGATAAGGACTTCTCCTTATTGGCGCGCAATTAGGTGACCAAACCTCTTTTCTCGACAGAACTTTCTAGACATTGTCAATAATGCAAATAATAATATGAATAACTTTGTCGTCTCAATTATTGATTTAATAATATACAATATTGTGCAGATAATACTGTGACAATAATTGAATCAATAATATGAGATACTATGCAGAAATTACTGTTGTAATAATTAAGTAAAATTGAGTGACTTCTCACGTAAGCATCAATAATCAAAGATATTGTACAATATCGTGTGCTACTATCCAACCACGCGTATTACTGTACTTTTCACCGGGTATTTCAATAGTTAACGGTAAAAATTTTATCGTTATTTTTATAAAAAGGTTATTTCATCGCTTCCTAAATTCGACAGTTATTCTGTTGCGGGGTCCACCAATGATTGTGTCATCGTACGGATATTCCCTGACAAAAAGAATATTCTCCGATCAAACAAATATTTTATGACAACTTGTTTACTTTGTAAAATTTTCACATATCACCCTTAACCTTAACCTTTTATCAATTTAACCATTTAATAAATAGAATAATAATTATAAAAAAATTAAATACTTTCATTTCATAAAATTCAGGGTCTTACACCGGCCGTCAAAAAATGGGCTTTGGGCTTTATTTTTTTAGCCCATCAAAACCTGGGTCATTTTGGCCCGGCCCGGCCCGCCAATGGCCCGATCCGGTGATGGCTCGACACGTTTGGGCTAGGCCCAAAAATGTGTCAAATTTTGGTCATAATCGATTCAGTACGCGCGGACGGATTCGGCTCGCCCGTCAAAAAAGTGGACTTGGCTTCACTTTTTAGCCCACCAAAAAACAGGCCATTTTGGTTCGTAAGAAATAATGACCTACTACATTCACGGGTCTAATTGCTGGAAAGATATCACCAATATATCATGTTCTGAATTAAAATTATTATGTGCAATCATATTTGAAAAACGAGTCTTATAACGAAATTGGTTTTATATATACAAACTGACCAGAGTTGGTATAAAACAAAATCTTTTTAGATATCTCTTTTGTTCCTTTCTTTAAGCTATTTTGGTTTGACTTGGAAACCATATCCTTGATAACTGATCTTATATCCGTCGGCCATTATTAATTGTTGATATCTTGGGACTTTATTGCTAACAATCTTTTATAGTCGTTAGCTCACTATTTATATATGGTCTTCATCCACGGCAAAAAGAGGAGGACACAAAACTTATTCACACTGCTATTCAGAGATGAATATTTATTGAGAGCTTTCATTGTTTTTCTTTCTAGCTATTTTTTGTATTGTTATAAATTCCCTATGGCTGGAAATTAAGAAATCATTTGTAATTTCTTATATTAAATTCTGAGTTCAAGTATTGTTTAGCTTGATCGATCCAGTAGTGGATAGGGTTTGTTCAAAGAAAGCTTTCAAGGTTGCAGAGGTGCAAAAGTCTCATTGGTGAGAAAGGTTGCAGAGGTACAAAAGGGGCAGAGGTGTCCATCGCAATTGAAAGCTTTATTTGAACAGGGAGTTCTTTTTATTATATTTAATTGAGTATTAAGGTTAATAAAAAAGAGTCTCCAATACTAGTTAGTATTGGACGTGGATTAGGCCATTAGATTTAAGGATAGGGGTTGAACCACGTAAAAATCTTGGTCTGGTTTACTTTTATGTTCTTTTCTTTTATCTGATTTAGTATTCTGCATATTCAGTTTTAGTTTGTGATTGAAGATATACTAAAACATGCAGGGATTAGCTGTCCAATTATAACATACGAAGAACATATACTAAAACAAACAGGGATTAGTTGTCCGATTATTACAGATTAAGAACATATATACTGAAACAAACAGGGTTAACCTGTTCGATTATAAGTTGTAGCTCATATATTTAAAAATTGACCATTTTAAATCACATTTGGGTAGTTACACCTATTAACCCCCCTCTAGGTGTGCTTATTTACAGAATTACATATTCAAACTAGTAGCTATTTTATATTAGCGTCCGCAAGCGGTCGCTAATCTGAATTTGCCACCTTTAATTTGGCACAAGTTTTGGCAAAAAAGACCTAATAAAACTTTGCGACCGCATGTGGTCGCATATAGCTATCGCAGATCGTTTTAAATTCCTCAGCAGTCAGATCGTCAAGTCAATTAAAATCCGCGAACGCATGCGGTCGCTGATCAATATAAGATCATTCAGCTTCTAAACCGTCTGCCAGATCAAAGACAGGAAAGAAAGAAAAAGAAAAGAAGGAGAAGTGATCAGCGACGCCGCCCGCCGCCGCCGCCTGATGCCCCACGCAGGTATCCAATCTATCTCTTTCATCTATATATAGTTTTCAATTTGGGTTTGATTTGGAATTATATATATTGCATACTTATATGTTTATATGAGTTTGATTTTGCTATTTAGTTTGAATTTGGGTTAGATTTATGCAATGGCAGCTAACATGTTGATTATATAATTATAACGGTGTGATATTTAGTTTTAATTTGGCTTTAATTGTGAAATTTCAGAGCATGCATGTTCATAATTTGATATTGAGACTTGTGTTAGTGTATTGAATCATATAATTGCTTCAATTTGAGTTTTTTTTTTGCGTAGTGTAGTAATTTATGGTATAATTTGTAGGTTGTTTATAGTGGTTAGACATAAATTATAATTAAAATAATATAATGTCCATTATTATATAATATTACTAAAATATATAAATTAAATATTAAACTAAACTAAATTAAATATAATAACATATAAATAAAATAAATAATATAACAAAAAATAATACAAAGTAAAGTAAAGAAAATAAAAAAAATAAACTTCATTAGTTTACTTAATTTTTCCCTACTAAAATCAACTACGTAACATTTACTTAGTTTTCAATACTACATTTATATTAATCGAGTAATATTTACTTAGTTAATATTACTTAGTTTCCCAATACTAATTAAAATAAATTAAGTAGCATTAATTTACTTAGTTTTACAATACTAAATAAAATAAAATAAAATAATAACATAAATTTATATTACTTTGTATAATATAAGATAATATAATACAAAATAAAATAATATATCATAACATAACATGGCATAACATAAAATAAAATAAATTAAATAACTTAATTACATTCCTTAAAATTTATTAATTTAAATCATATAATATAATACAAAATAAATTTAAAAAAAATAGAATGAAAATGATTTAATTAAAATAAATAAAAGAGAGAACATACTCTATCAATAACTCAATTGCAGCATCCTTAAGACCGATTTTTTTTGAATGTTTTGTAACCAAATATCATCATTTTCTTGGAAAATAATTTCTATCACAATCTCTATCATGAAAGTATACTATGAATCTGTGATCAACTAGTCTCGTCTTGAATTTGAATCCACAAAGCAGTATCCTTGAAATATATACAACAAATTAGAGAAAGATGAAGGTGTGCACTTACTAAAAGATAACTTGTCACAATTAGATGGAAATTTCATGTTATAATGTAAAACAAATACCCTCATCATCGCCCATGAGTAATGAATACTAGGAAAAGAGTGACACCCCTAAAATAGGTATACAACACCCACCGTGGGTCGCCAAATACATGGTACAGAATTCAAATACAAACTTAATTAATACAATTGTCGTTAAAATACGACAAAACATAGCTGAGTTTTTACACGAATATTGTCTCATGGACAATATCCAAACTCAAATTGAATCCTTATTAGATTTATTATCACACTAAATAGTGAGGACAACTAAAACAACCATCTCGGACCATCACTCCGTTCTTCGACTAGTCCCGGCTACGTTCTCATTTCCTGAAGAGAACGATGAAAGCAAAAGGGTGAGCTCAACTAGCCCAGTAAAAAATATTATGACTAAGATAATGCAGAATAAATTATCGTTAGCCTTCAACAGTGTTAAACTGAGAAAATATAATAAGCATCAAGTTTAACTGCAGCGGAACAAGCAATCCATTAGAAGAGTCAAGTAGAGCATGATATCTACTATCTTCTATGATTTAAAAGTTTATCATCAATTTTATCGTTAAGACTCAACTTAATAAATAATCCACATCACTGAATTATCCATGCACTATGGGCCAAGGATATTCATTAGTATCACGACCACGAATTATCCATGCACTACAGGCCAAGGATATTCGTGTTTTCACCAATGGTTATGATCATGCCAATAACTGTCCATCAATGCACTACGGTTCAATGAGGACTTTTACCACATCATTTATAACATTACGGGCATGATTATACCGAATAATCCATGGTCATAATCATACCAATCAACAGTTCATCTATGCACGTAAGTCAAAGATAACTTTCATCACAATATAAGCATGAGGATGATGACAATGATATAAGAATTCAGTTAAAAGAAAGCAAAGGATAAATTTTTAAAGATTTATAATTTAATTTATCCAGAATTAAATAATGTCTTTGTGGAGTAAGATTCAAGAATAATATTGTATCAAAAATGATTTGGACCGGATTTTTTTGTCATGAATAGTACCTCGGGTGAATAGTACCTAAGTTAATAGTACCCCATGAATAGTACTTTGGGAATAGTACCCCGTGAATATTACTCCGGCATGAAAAAGTTAAAACTTATCAAGAATGCTCAGAATTATATTTTCATAAAAAGATACTGGATGAAGCGCAAATATCAAAGATATTCTACTAATTTCATGGAGTATAGAAGCCAAAACTTAACAAAATGAGTATAGAATTCGGAATCTGAAACGAAATACTATTACTTATATACTACAGAGTATGGAAGAAAATATTATTTCTTATGAATATTGAACAAAAATAATATCCCTTACAACTGTTGAACGAAAACAATATTCCTTACGAATATTGAACGAAGATAATATTCCTTACGAATATTAAACGAATATATAATATTTATTGCAAATATTGAACGAAATAAAATTTCTTACGAATACGAAAAATAATATCGTAAGCGAATATGAAATAAATAATACCCCTTACCTTAAAAAGAAGAGTATTCCGACTTGTAGGGCGAGGATATTCTTGAAGAAAACTTGCACTATTTTCTACACTCAAAACTTTCTTAAACTCTAAATAAATACGCTCAAGATTATAGAAAAAAAATTCTCTGATTTTGGTGTGATTTTTAATTCTAAACTAAGCACCATATTTATAGGAGAATGGAAGGGGTACTATTTTATCACGGGCGCACAGACTGACAATTTCACGGATGAAATTTGAGAATTCACAAATTTCTTAAAAATCACGGACGATTGAGTTTTCAATTCAACAGACAGCCATCATTTTCACTATACACACACACATCACTATCACACTCACACTCACACACATCACTTTCGTTTCTTCTTTTTTCTTCCCACCACCACATATTTTCCTCCCACTTTCCCGCATTCCTACGACACACACACATGATATATATATATATATATATATATATATATATATATACACTTTATAACTTCCTACCAATGATTTTGAAAAATGAGTAAGTACCTGGGTCCAAATAATATACCAAACTTACAACAAATACTTCATAAAAATCCCCTCAATATTTTTAACAACATTTATTCATCAATAATATAACTTGCAATATTAACAAACAGATCATTCCCAGGAAAGAGGGGGTTTTCCGATAAGGATTTCTCCATATTGGCGCGCAATTAGGTGACCAAACCCCTTTCCTCGATAAAATTTTCTAGGCATTGTCAATAATGCAAATAATAATTTGAATAACTTGTCATCTCAATTATTGATTTAATAATATAAAATATTGACAATAATTGAATCAAATAATGTGAGATACTATGCAGGAATTACTGTAGCAATAATTGAGTATAATTGTGTGACTTCTCACGTAAGCATCAATAATCAATACCGTGTGCTACTATGTAACCACGTGTATTATTGTACTTTTATCACTGGGTATTTCAACAGTTAACGGTAAAACTTTCGTTGTTATTTTTATAAAAAGATATTATTGTCGTTTTCTAACTCAGGCCAATAATTTCAAGTATGGGTCCACTAATGATTGTCCCATCGCATTTAATATTCTCTATTAAAACGAATATTCCCTGACCAATCGAATATTTTATAACAACTTGCTTACTTTGCAAAATTTATAAATATTACCCACGACTATAACATTATAACAAATTCACACCTTAATATTCAAAAATGATATTTATAGAAAAATTCATCTTTATTCATAAAATTTGGGGTCTTACAACCTCCACTTCTTATGAAATTTTGCCCTCGAAATTAGTGTACGTACCTGGTATGTCGAAGAGGTGAGGATACCTTGATTTCATTTTAGATTCTAACTTCCAGGTCATTTCCTCAACATTGTAGTTTCTCCACAAAAAATTGACTTGAGGTATAACCTTGGAGCATAGAATATGTTCCTTCTTATCCAAATTTAACAGGTATCTCCTCACATGTTAAATCTTTTGCTATCTCGTCTAGTTCTAATTCAATAATGTGGTTAGGGTCGTCCACATATTTACGTAATATAGATATGTGAAAAACGTTATGAACAAGCGACATACTTAGCGGTTAGGCGAGTCTATAGGCCACAGTTCCTACTCGATCGAGGATTTCAAATGAACCAATAAAATTTAGGATTGAGATTTCCTCTCTTCGTCGATTCTTGCTTCTAGAATAACGCCTTCTTGAACCTTCTTCTTCACATTCATCAGCTCTGAGTTTGTAGTTTGAGCGGCTTTAACTTTATCGATTAAAGTCAGTTCTAATTGTATATTCACTATCTTCACGTAGGTTCTTGGAGTCTTTAACTCTATCTCCATCCTTTGTAAATCGTACAAATGAGTCTTTGTGTTAACAACGTCGCACTCGTAACCGCACACGATCTTCTACTCAACGCGTCAGCTACCATGTTCGCTTTTCCAAGATGGTATCGAATGGTATGATCGTAATATTTCAACAGTTCGAGCCATCGTCGTTGCCGCATGTTGAGTTCCTTTTGGGTGAAGAAATATTTGAGGCTTTTATGATATGTATAGATCTCCACCTTTTTTCCATACAGGTAATGTCTCCAGATCTTAAGTGCGAAAACGACAGCTGCCAACTCTAGATCATGAGTAGGATAATTCCTCTTATATTCTTTGAGTTGTCGTGAGGCATAGGCTATGACTTTCCCATGTTGCATGAGAACACATCCTAACCCTTTTCCTGAAGCATCACTGTTTATGACAAATCCCTCCGAGCCAGATAGTATTATCAGAACAGGTGCTGAAATGAGTCTCTTCTTAAGTTCTTCAAAACTCTTCTCACATTCCTCGTTCCAACCGAATTTTGTATCTTTTTGAGTCAGCTGAGTTAATGGAGCAGCGATTCGAGAAAATCCTTCCACGAATCTTCGATAATTACTAGCTAAACCCAGAAAGCTACGTACTTCGGTCACTGACTTAGGTTGCTCCCAGCTTTGTATTGCTTCAATCTTCTTTGGGTCAACAGATATTCTGTGATTTGATATCACGTGCCCAAGGAATGCTACTTCCTCAAGCCAGAACTCGCATTTCTTCAACTTGACATAAAGCTTGTTTTCACGAAGCTTTTGGAGTATCATCCTCAAGTGTTGCCCATGATCTTCACAGCTTTTGGAGTAAATGAGGATGTCATCAATAAAGACAACCACAAAATGATCCAAATATTCCTTGAATAATCGGTTCATCATATCCATGAAGGCAATAGGAGCATTAGTCAATCCAAAATACAGGACTAGGAATTCATAATGCCCGTACCGAGTTCTGAAAGCAGTCTTTGGAATGTCATCAAATTTAATCTTTAACTGACGATATCCGGAACGAAGATCAATCTTTGAAAAGAATTTGGCTCCTTGCAACTGGTCAAACAGGTCATCAATAAGAGGTAACGGGTACCTATTTTTGATTGTGACATGATTCAACTCCCGTTAATCAATACAAAGTCGCATACTCCCATCTTTCTTCTGTACGAATAGAACAGGAGTACCCCAAGGAAACGTACTAGGAAGAATGAAACCGATGTCTAACAACTCCTGCAGTTGAGTTTTTAACTCCTGAAGTTCAATAGGAGCCATTCAATATGGGGCTTTGGAAATGGGTTAATTTATTACCGGGTTCAAGGTCGATACAAAATTCAATTTCACACTCTGGGGGTAGGCTAGGGAGTTCTTCAGGGAATATGTCAGGAAATTTATTAACAATAGAAATATCATTCAAATCTGACGTATTTTTGTTTAAATCCGTGACATGGGCTAAGAAAGCTTGACATCCGTTTTTCAATAAACGAATAGATTTATGGCTTGATATGACAGTGATTGACTTTAGTGGTTTGGTTGCTTGAATTCGTATAATAGGTTGGTTAGGAATATGAAAGCTAACAACCTTACGAAAACAATCAATTTTTGCATGATAAGTAGTTAACCAATCAATCCCTAAAATCATATCAAATGCAAGTATTTTTAAGAAAATAAGATCGAAAGGTAATATGAGGGTACCGATTTGAACCAAACATGACTTATAAACAGTGGATGTAATGAAGGTTTCTCCCAATGGAGTTTCAACAGATAAGTCAAAGTCTAACTTCTTCGGAGTTAAATTTAAATGTTGAGCGCAAGTAGGAGAAATAAAAGAATGGGTAAAACCGGTATCAAATAAGGTATAGACTTCGCAAGAGTTTATGATTAGCTTACCCGTGATGACCTCGTTCGGGTTCCTCTCTTTTTGGGAGGTCACGACAAATGCTCTCCCTTGAACTACCGATTTTGACTTGTCTGGAACGTCATTAATTTGGTGTCACCATCCCAACTGGATTTGAAGTATAGTTCAAAGAAAACATTTATTTTTTTCAGCTAATGTTTATTAATTGATATTACTTGTTGGGCAATTTAATGCTCATTCTTGCTTTAAATTTAAATGTTTTCAACTAAGCTTGATCGACCAGAAGGTTCTGGCAAGGACAAAGGAAATAGAAAGCTGAAGGGATAGGTCATAAAGTGTTATTAGTAATAACTATAGCTATGTATTATGATAATTTATTATTTATCATGTAATGAATTACTTAAAGGTTATCAGAGCTGGGGAAGTACACAACTTTGATATAATATTTTTACTTAATTAATATATGGTAAAACTAATGAAATACCCACTGTAATTGGCAAGTTTTACGTACTGATTACACAATTGAACTTTTAATTTTTCAAATTACCCTACTAAACTAATTATTATTTTGAAAGTGGGTTATTCCGTTAAAAAAAATAAACTGACGTTAATTTTTTATCTACAAAACTAATGAATTACCCAATGTAGTTAGCACATTTTACTGATTACACCATTGAACTTTTAATTTTTTAGATTACCCCATTAAACTAATTAAAAATGATTATTTTAAATATTTTTAAAAATAATTATTATTTTCAGTAAAAAAATATTAGAAACTTTAATTTTTTCCATAAAATGAGTAAAGTTTCATAAAATATAGATTTAAAAAATTTAAGTTTTATGAAACCATACTTTTGATTTTTAAAAAAAATCTTTTTTTCTTTTTAAAATAAAGCTTATTTTTTGAATCAAATTTTACTCATTTTTTTTAAAATATGAAGAATTTTCCAATTTTTCTAGAAAATAATATTTATTTATAAAAATTATTAATTTATTTTTTGAAAAATTGAATCAATCCTTTTATTTATCTTTTACTACTTTTTTTTTAATTTTAATTTCTATTTTTTAGTTTTTTTTAAAATTTCTAATATTAAGAATGGGTCATTCTGTTTAAAAATTAAGTAGACATTAATTTAATTTAAAATTACTTTAATTTTTTGGAATCTATATTTTATGAAACTCTACTCATTTTATGAAAAAAAAAGTTTCTAATATTTTTTGCTTAAAATAATAATTATTTTTAAAAATATTTAAAATAATTAGTTTGATGGGATAATTTGAAAAAATAAAAGTTCAATGGTGTAATCAGTAAAATGTGCCAACTACAGTGGATAATTCACTAGTTTTGTAGATAAAAAATTAATGTCTGTTTATTTTTTGTAACAGAATGATCCAATTTCAAAATAATAATTAGTTTAGTGGTGTAATTTAAAAAATTAAAAGTTCAATGGTGTAATCAGTAAAACCTACCAACTATAGTGGGTATTTCTTTAGTTTTGCCATTAATATATTGAGTTGTTTGAATGAATGTTATCGTGGAGCACCAAGTACGGGTTTCAAGTACCTGAATTTGGGGGCGTCACAAGTTACATATGCTTAGGGGGGCAGTTGTTTTAGGGCATTTTTATAGGGGTTTGCATGATGTTACTCGCAAAACAGCGAAAAAATTCGTAGGTTGTGCAACCCTTCTTATGATGTGGGCTCATGAAAGGTTCAACATTGGTCGACCTACCCATAAGCTTAAGTCCCAAAAGTTGATACCTAGGGCATTATCCTGGTCATACTCTTCTTTTGATCCTAATTCAAAATATTATCAGCGCCTTAAAAATGTAAATCATCATCTTTCGTTTTACCGAGGAGAGTTTGATAAAATGTTGGAAACAGATGGGGTGTGGCGTCTATATCAGTTATTTGATAGCTATTTTTCTTGGGATTTTTTGGAGGCAAGGTTAGGTGGAGCCGCTCGTATACCATTGATACAATAATTACAAAATTGTTGGGTTCCAAATGCCTGACAGATTTATGAGGCAATTTGGATATTTGCAGTCGTATCCATCTAATGCTTAAAATATGGTGGAATTGTGGAAGGAATATAAATTATTTGAGAGAATAAATTTTGAAAACCATAGGGCCAACTATATTCGATTGTGGGAGGCATACATGGAGAGTTTAGAAGGACAAGTGTTGGAGGCTTTGCACCAGATATCTACCGATGATTATATGACATGGCACAAAGAAGTTACTCGAAGACGGATACACCATCATCGACCGTTTAGGCGTCAAGGGGAAGATTATGAGCCACAAATATTCATTGACCAATATATGGCTGTAAACACTGTAAGTTGTTCAATTTATAATATTTATTAATGTTTTTGTGATTTAAACTAATTACCTTGTTTATTAATATAATTTTTTTTATTTAATTGTACATTGAGAGTGCAAAAGCTATATTTGAAAAGTTTTTGTCAATTGGACATCCACCTGAGTTAAGAACCATGTATGAGACATGGTTCAATACATTATACCAGTCATTCATGAATGACTATAGAGGGGTTCCAATCAATCCAAATCCAGCGCAACCTTAAGTTAGGCAAATGGAGATTGACATAACTGGATCCCAGCCTACGATTCAAGAGACTCAGCCTAGCATTGGTCCTTCTACTCAACATAGTAAGAAATTGCCAGTTAGAATGAGAAGGGGAACAAAGCACACTCACTTTTTTAAGTACTTAAAGATAGAGAAAATCAATTGGCTAAATCAACATTGGTTTAGTCCAACTCACGTCTCATCAGACTTTCCTCATAGCCATCCAGAAGGTTTATACAAGTTTGAATTTAAAGATGTGAACTATTTGAGACCCAATGGTTGGTTATGGGAATATGTCTTGGATGCATATTTGTTGTTGTTGCGAGACAGAGAAGCTAAAATGTATAATGAAGGTATCCAAAGATGGGTTCGATTTTATTTCATGCCAACGTACTTTGCGTTGTTAGGAATCCAAAACTTACCAAGTGCCGGAGTAAACATGACAACCGTACGCAACTTTCTAAGAAGTTACATCAATCCTCCAGTTGGTGCCCCAATACATGAATGTGATTACATATTCGTTCAAGTCTTTAACGAAACCAACCGTCATTTTTGCTTATTTATTTAAAGTGTCAACAAGTGAAAAGTAATGCTACTTGACCCACTTTATGATGACAAACCATTAATGTCATTGTCACAATTATACCAAAATTCCTTTGTGGTTGTGGTGAGTTCATTATATATATATATATATATATATATATATATATATATATATATATATATTTCTTATTTTTCATGTCATTACATAGACATATAATTCCTACTACTTCGAAATTATAAGTAATGGGTTTCTGGTTTATAGGTGGAGTTAATTTCTTTGCTGCTTCGTCAGGTAAATCCTACCCCAAAGTGGCCAAAATCGAAGCCGAAAGTTGAAGTCTGTGTGAATAGACCGAGACAATGGAACAAATAAAATTGTGGCATATATGTTGCAAAGTACGTGGATTTCTTTTTGCACCGTATAAACATCATGAAAGAACCGAGGTGAACTCTTAACAAGGCTTATAACTTTAGATTTAGAATAACATATGAGCTTAGGATGTGCAAAGCTAGGGACATTCTTGAAAAATATATTTGTAACGAACAAACTTTAGATTCGGATTCAAATGAAGACTAGTGAATGTATATTTGACTAAATTTTGTAATACGTTGAAATAGGAACTCCGTTACCAGTTTCAAAATGATTCTATTTTTGTATTTACGTTAATGTGGATGTCGTTCTAAGCACTGTGTATTTAAGTTTGTGTGTTTTGTATTGTTGTGGTTCATTTTTTGTTGAATTTATATGGTTAAGTTCAGTTGAGTTTAGTCTATAGTTTGCTGAGAAATTTACTTCTTTGTTCCTGTTCAAATGCATATTTAATTCTCAAATTCAAATGTATTATTCATCTAAATGAAGATTTTATTTAATGTTCATACCTACCTAACTAATTTATATCGATTGGATGATAGTCCTCAATTTTATATTAGCCTGATGCTTCCAAGCTGTCATGTGTAGTTTTAGGATTTCAGCTTTTCACAGGTGGCATGGTACAAGTGCCTGACAATGGGTACTGAAGCTTCTGTATATGCAACAGAAGCATCCGATACTAATGATCTTCTTGAAAGAGTTCTCCCTGGTATTGTTTTTGAATACGTATAATTGGTTAAAGCTCATATTGTTGCTGGTAAGCAACATTAATTGATTGTTGAATTTTTATTTAGCTACACACTCTAATATCGTTGTATTGTTCCAAGACCAACTTATCGTTTTACATCTCGGCAACTGCTTTTGCTTGATGAAATGCTTGATTTCTCTGACACTACAAATAGATAGGTTGTTGGTGCATTTTTTAAGGAGTTACTGTAGATGCCTCTTGAGCATGAGTTGGATGATTATGGCAACAAAGTTGTCATAGGAGATGTAATCAATCTTGGTGGAGATAGAGACTGGGATGAGGCAGTGTCAGGATTGGCAAGAAAAGTCTATGCTGGTCCAGGAGAATTTGAATTTGGTTAACATTTACTGTAGATATTTCCTTCTTTTTTAAGACGGGGATTCTTTTCTTTTATTATATAATTATACATTCTTTTCACTATTTGATAATTGTTATGAGCTTTAAACATGTAGGCGAAGCACAACCACTTAGATATCCAGAGGGCTGCAATCAGGTGTCTCGGTCTCTTTGCATTGTTAGAGAGGAAACCCAGTGACATGTATTTGGATTAAAGCCCGTGGTTTGAACAATGATATGAGGTAAATCCCGTGTTTAAGATAAACCTACAAGTATTTTGGTTAAATAAAAATGACGTTCGTTAAGAATTTATTAATTTAATTTGTCTTATTTGGATTTTGTAGGTTAACATTCTTACATCCATGAAAAGCTAAACACCTTGTGATTTTAAATTTTGTGTTTTGATGGATGTACTCATTTGTTGGGAGCTTAACTCTATTTAGTTTTAGAACGAAAGGACCTTCGAAGTGGACAAATGATGTGAACATATAGATTGAGGTATTTAATGAGACGATTGTCAAAACTTCCCATCTTATTAACTTCCCATTTTATGTATTTTATTAACTTCCCATCTTATTTACTTATTTCATCGCTTGAAGCCAAGTTTCAAAAATTCATACAAAAGTATCCTCTATTTCGTAGTATCCTCTATTTCGTCCTTAATCGGTGTAAAATCAAACAAGATGGAATGATAATGATGATTTACCCCCGTGAACGGAACAAACGGCATGGAATACTTGTTCGTTCGATAAGTTGTATCAGATGTCACTACATCCCCAAAAATGTTGTAAACTATCATTGATCGATAATCTATCCACAAGATGCATGCGATGCGATTATATATCTTCATCTCGTTTGATATCGAAAAAAAATAGAGGATTTTCCGCCGAGAGTTTTTTCAGGTACTGCAATGCTACTTGGGCATCATTTGAATGTATTGTGTCACGTCTTATATCTCGTACAACATTCCGAATATCCTTATCACTGAAACCAACATTTTCCATCCCTCCTCCTATTTTAGTAAATACATGCATTCATCATTTTACTTGGCCCAACTCCAGCTCTTGTGAAAGTTCCGATTAAACTTCGAGCAACAGGAGTTATATTTTTCTGTGTTTGAATAAAAATTTTCTTGCTCGGAGTCACCAAATTATGATTGTGAGTCAGCTCAATTTTTGAAACTTTCCAGGTATCCTCTTTCTTTAGATGAACAACAAACATTCTAGCTTTGCACATCGTCCTACCTATAGAATCCCTTTTTCTTTTAACCTTACTACCATCAGCTTCATCAACGTCTTGTTTCTTTCTTTCAATTGGTTTTCTAGCTTTCTTACATGTAAAAAGTCGGTTGGACAAATTATTGGAGTGAGCATATTTATGAGTTGCTCCAATTTTTATTTCAAATCTACTACTACGTGCATATGCTCTATAAAATTCTTCCGCCTCTTGGATAGTAGAAAAAATCTGACCCTCATATGCGATTGGTTCGTGTTATGAACACCAATATTATCCATGTCAATATTATCATGAGAAGAATTTGTAAAACTTGAATTAAACATATCTTCAGCCATAATTGAAAACTTACTAGGACGATTTTGACGTGCGAAGACTTGCTTGATTAATTGTGTTGTTTTCTTCCTTGATGTCTATTGAAGGCAAGTTTATAATTTTGGTAAATTTGGTTGGGGAAAAAATAATAATGTATGATACACCAACTATCTCCTATATATATAGAATTGAATTATTAGAGGGTAGGTTTGTATAATATAATTCCAATATGGAGTTAAATTTTGATGTAAAAAAATAATATTAACCTTAGTGTTGTGAATTGGAATAATGATGAATAAATATGATAATAATATAAGGTTTGTATTTTTTAGTATTCAAATTCCGTGGTGGACATTGTAATTTAGCCGACTTGCACATATTTTGTTTCCTTGTGTGATTTGAATACCATGTTTGGGATTACTTAACTGATTTGGATTTGAGATTCATTGTTTGATTTGGATTTGGGATCAATTGTTTGATTTTGATTCCTTTAACTGATTTGAATTTTGGATTCATTGTTTGATTTGGATTCTTTTAATCGGGATTTATTGTTTGATTTGGATTCCTTTAATTGTTTGGTTTGGATAGCATGGCAGGAGCATTCAGTAGTAGCGCGGATATTCGTCCTCTGAACATGGATGACTTTAAAAATGCTCATGAATAGGTAAGAATGAAACATATGAATTATGTATGATTGATTTGACTATTAATTTTGTCTGCCTTGTTATATTTTAATTAAGAAAAAGTATGATTTTGTTTGATGTATTTGCTATGAATTTACAGTTGCTTCATGTTGTAACCATTCTTTTCTGTCAGCCAAAACGTGATACTGTTATTATATATTCACTAGTTCGGGTAGCGGACATTGTGAATATAGTAATTTATTAAGGCGTAAATGGCTTGATTTGGGGGCAATTTGGTCAGAATTTTTTTTATTGTGCCCGCTACTTCAACTAGCGGAAGACGATTTAGCCATTTAAATCTCAGCCCATAATTTATGTAATGTATGGTGGATATGTTATTTACCCATTTTTCATCCATAACAAATACATGCTATATATATGGAAATGATCCATATAGCATGTATTTGCTATGGATAAAAAATGGACAAATAGCATATCTACCATACATTATATAAATTCAGGGCTAAAATTTAAAATACAATTATGTCATCTGCTAGTTGAACTAGCGGACACAAAAAAGTCTTAAATCTCTCCCCTAGGGTTTATATGAAATGTCAGGTGCTGCTCTAGACATGACTCTTGACGATATGATAAAAAACAATAAGAAGGCAGGCAGCAGCGGCGACAATAGAAGCAGAGGTCGAGCCTCCGGACCAGGTCCTGCTCGTCGGTCTAACACTCGTGCTTCAAATTGAGCTGCACCATACTCTGCCGCCAAGGTTTATTTCCCATTTGGAATGTGGGTTGCTTTGTTTAGTCTCCATTGTTGCTTTGGAATGCTAATTTTGGTGAAACATCAGTCATGGCTTCTTCTGTATTTTTTTTAGAGAGAGAACTAATGAACGATGGAGGAGAGAGAAGAGATAGAATTTTTACTATGTTTTAAGGTTTGGACTTTGGAAGGAAGTAGGAAGAGTGGAGAAAAACTTCTGCAAATCACAATTTATTGAGAAAGATTTGTGTTTTGGTACTGGGAACAACCTGTTTCGTTTTGTAATAATAATGGATTCGGGTTCCGCTAGTTCAACTAGCGTATTTAGTATCCATGGCAATTTGGTCGAAAAAGTCTTTTTTATGTGGCTGCTAGTTCAACTAGCGGATGACATAATTGCATTTTAAATCCCAACTATTAATTTATGTAATGTATGGTGGTCCATTTTTCATCCATAGCAAATACATGCAATGGATCATTTCTCATATATATATATATATATATATATATATATATATATATATATATATATATATATTGAAAAATCTCTCTATCTCTCTGATGGATCGACTGATTCGTTAACGAACCAACTATGACGACGGTTCGGACCTTCGCCATAGAACAGAAAGTTGTCGCCATATTCTATGGCGACGGTCCAAACCGTTGTCATAGTCGATTCGTTAACAAATCGATCCATTGGAGAGCCAGACTGATAAAACTCGTACATGATTATTTACTTAATAATAAAAAGTGCATTCATGAATTAATTAATTGTCTACATGTTGCCAGATATTTAGTTATTTATATAATTTTTCTTGTTCGTATCAATACATGTATAACAAACTTGTGGGAAGTATTCATAACCTTTTTTATAGCATAATATTGTTTCTAAGTTCTAATAATTTCATGGATGCATTATAGTAGCAATATTAATAATAATGGATAATAGTTGTGACTTGAGTTTTAAACTGTTTTTATTATTAGCATGCTTATTTACTTTTTTAATTCTTTGAATAGCATATTAATCGGAATCGGGATCTAAGCGGGGCGGGCGAAGCAATGGGGAAATCGTAATAAAAAAATATTCACTGAAATCATTAGTAATCAAACATTTGATTAATCGCGGTTACGTACGACTTGGTTATGGTTATACCTTATAACCGCATTATGCACACCCCCTATTCATTGTGGAAGATATCAATTGAAATTTTTAATATAAATTTTCAAAAAATAAAATAAATTTCTTAAGCATTAAAAAATATAATCGGTGGACGAGTTAACTCACGACCATCCAAAATTATCCCAATTAAGGGGTTGTTTGATAAGAGCTTAATGGCTCTGAATGGTCCCATAACTAATTCGATCAATCATTAAGATTGTTTGTTTGAGTAAATGTTGATTTGAATGTTTCTGCTAGCCTCTGACCGAGTAAGATAGATTTATCTAGCTTATTCGCTCAGCTGCTTGAGTGAATGACATTTTACTTGCATATCCCCACTAGTAACCACCAGTAAGAATCAATAAACATAGATCTGCCATCATTTACCGCCTTACAAAATCACGACACCGACAAGTTTACTACTGTTAACACCACCGCTACACACCTCCGTCACTTATCACAAATTAAGATTAAAAAAAGACACCATCCCCCACCACACCACCACCGGAGCTGGCCCTGGGCCAGGTCTACCAGGGCGACCGCCCATGGCCCAAAGCTGAGGAGGGCCCAATTTTTTTTTAAAATTATGTATATATATGTATAAAAAAAGAATTATAAAATATAATATAAAACAAATCAATAAATATGGAGAATCAAAATAGACTTTTAGCCACAAAAAGAAGAAAAAACCATTCGACCCTCTCAGTTCATAACGCAATACAAACAATTTTGTTTCCGATGATACTCCTCTTCTCCAACAAAATTGAAAAATAAATCATCCGCTAGTTAGACCAGTGCCTTTCTTTGAAGGTAATTTTTTTTAAAGATACATATAGAATCTAAATATAAAAATTTTGTAAATTGTAATATATATTTTTGTTAAATTTTTTTTATTTATTATTTCATTCAACAGAAAACTTGGCTGGGATTCTTGTTCTTCGTTTTTCATACAATGTTTACAATTCGGGGTACTCTTTTTTCTTCGTTTGGGGTTTTGTCCCATTAGATTTTTCCCAAATAAATTTTTTAACGAGACCCCAAAGTGTTCTTACTTATCTTTTGTAAGTTCTTATAATTTTAATAAAATTAATTAGTTGATAATTTATTTTTATTTTTTATTTAATTTGTATAAAGGGGCACATTTGAATTTTTTTCCCATGGGCCTTACAAAAATCAGGACCGGCTCTGACCACCACACCACCATCGTCAGATTAGAAAAATAAAAGAACAAAAAAATCATTCACCACCACTCATCAACATGCACCGCCGCCTCACAAAACCAAACCACCGCTACCTCACAAAAATTAAATCACCACCAAGTCACAAAATTAACAACCACTGTGACGCCCCCAAAACAGGTATACATCACCCATTTTGAGTCGCCAAATACATGGTACAGAGACAACTACAACTTCATTAATACAATTGTCGTGCAAAATACGACAACACATAAATCGTGAGTTTAAATACAAATATTGTCTTTCTGTATAATATCCACACTCAAATAAGTCCTCATTATAATTATTGATACACTATTTTATAAAATAGTGAGGACTACTAAAACAACTGTCTTGAACCATTACTCCACACCCCGACTAGTTCCCGCTATATTCTCGTCTCCTGAGAAGAAAAATGGAACAAAAAGGAAAAGGGTGAGCTCAACTAGCCCAGTAAAGAATATCATGACTAAGATAATGTACAACAAATTATCCTTAGTCTTCAACAGAGAAAAATCTGATAGAATACAATAGACAACAAGTTTTAGATCAACAACTACAGCGGAAACAACAATTCATTAAAAGAGTTAAGTAGAGAATGAAATCTACTATCATCTATGAATTTAAAAGTCCATCATCGATATTTTATCCCTGTAACATCAATCAATATACATCATAAATCAAATATTCATCTTTGCACTACAGGCCAAAGATATTCACCAGTTGGTCATGTTCATCTAAACACATGTTCATCTATGCACTACGGGCCAAAGATATTCATCAAAAAATCATTCATCTTTGCACTACGGGCCAAAGATATTCAGTTAGATCATCATTTAGAACTGAGGATGATGAAAAATATTTTAAAGAAAACAAATCCAAAGTTGAAACAAAAGAATAAATATTAAGGATTAAAGTACTTTTACACAATCCAAGTTCAAAAATACTTCATAAGTAATCGAGTGGAGTAAAATTCAAGAATGATCAAAATATGGATACAATCAAAGCTAGTATCCATAATAGATATTTTGGACGAAAAATGAAAATTTAATTTTTCGTGAATAGTGTCGATTCGTGAATAGTGCCGTATACGTGAATAAGTAACTCGACACCAAAAGATAGAAATTTCACAAAAAAAACATCATCATGCTTTGTGAATAAGAACTTGTGAATAAGAACTCATGAATAGTAACTCGTGAATAGTAACTCATGAATAAGAACTCGTGAATAAGAACTCCCGACATGAAAAAAGTTTCAAATTTGATAAAAATTTCAACCAATATTTCTAAGATAATGATATTGAAGAAATAATATCATTTTTGAAGAAAATAACACCCTTTACCTTGCAAAAAACAAGATTTCCGATCGAATATCTGGATATAGTCGAAAGAACTTGCAACCAGTATATAGCAATACTCAAAGTACTAAAATACTCACAAAATACGCTCAATATTATAGAGAGAGAAAGAGAGAGAAAACTTCAGTTTCTGATGTGATTTTCAATTCTAACCTAAGCACCCTATTTATAGAAAATTGCTTAGAACACCAAAGCAGAAAATTTAATATAATAATATTATATATAAAAAAAATTCCTACACCCACTTTGAAATCTGATTTCAGCCATCTAGCACATGTTAAAGATGTCCACAAACATTTAAAAAACGTTTTTCTTTTCAAACATAAATAAAACTTCCAAAAATCAATTATTCTGAAACTTCGAAACTTCAATAATTCATAATAAATAGCTTTTTTATCAGAAAATTCGAATCTCGCGATGTTTTATAGGAAATTCAATTCTCTACAACTTTGCAGAAGAAAGTTTTTCCAAATTCCAAACAAAAATTGATCGAAATCCACATACGGACAATTTTACAGGCTATAATCAAATTTTAGTCAAGAAATGGGGTCTACCGACACACAAAACATGTGTTAATCATTTAATGCAACAAAAATACTATTCCTCCTCATATACTCATATATCCCACATTCATTATAAAAATATCATCATTATTCTATTATAATAATATAATAAAATATTATTTTATCAGAAAAGATAAAATATCGATTTTCAACAATTGTCACTTTAAAAATTTCTCCATCTATATCAACATAAAATCAATATTTTCCTCATCATATAAATCAATAATTAATTATTCACAAATAATATTACGTAATCACAAGATCGGCAACTAAAGCCGCTCTCGTGAAAGAGGGGCTTTCCAATAAGAATTTCTCTTACTACTACAAGCAATTAAGTGACCAAACCTCTCCTAGATGTAACTTTCTAGACATTGCCAATAATATTTTCTAATAATATTATTCAGATAATATGAATTATTGCTTCGATAATGAAAAATACCGCAGTAGTGACAATTATTGAAACAACAGAATATAAAAATCAACGCAACAATTATATGAATCAATAAAATAAAATATCGAGCAAAGAATTATCGTAATAATTATCGAGTAAAGTGCCTTCACGTAAGAATCAATAATTGGTGCAATACCGCGTGCGCTATCGTGTAATAACGCCAGATTATTGTGTTTTAACCACCGGGTGTTCCAACAAGTGTTAATCTGTGAATAACTACGCTGCTATTTATAAACCACTTATACTTGTCGTTTTCTTCATCCAATCGCTCAGTTATGGGCACACAAGGTCGCACTGTCAGCATTTAATATTTTCTACAACAAAAAGAATATTCCACCACCAAACGAATATTCTCCAACAACAATGAGTATGTTATAACCACTTGCTTATTTAAAATATTTGCGCACTTTACTCATAACTAACCACATTAATCAAATCAACCCTTACTATTTCAAAATGATAAATAGAGGAAATTAAATTTCATTTATTAATAATTTGGGGTCTTACAACCACCGCACAACGCCTAGACAAAAAAAATGGAATAAGAAAAAGTAGGCTAGAGAGAGGGAAGAGATAAGTAAAAGATAACGAAGAGATAAGGAAAAGTAGGTCTGGCAAAATATGGTTATGGATTGGTTTTGGTTTTTAAAATATGGTTATGGTTTCATTTAAGAACTAAAACCATATTAATCATTTTTAATATGGGTTATGTGGGTTGGAACCATGTAGTTATGGTTAAAAACCATATTAACCATTTTAAGATGTTTTGACTTTTAAATAAAATTTTAAAAAATAAAATTAATTTTTTTGGGAGGGAGGGTGGGGTGGGGGTGGGGTGGGGGTAGGGGTGGGGTGTATACAAATTATTTTTTAGGGGTTGGGTGGGGGGTGGGGTGGAGTGGGGAGTGGGGGAGTGGGGTGGGGTGGGGTGGGGTGTATACATAATCACATAATATATTTTCTTTGGGTGTGGGTGTCAAAAGTGTTGGTGGGGGTGGGGGTGGGGTGGGGTGGGGTGGGGTGGGGGTGGGAGGGTGGGATGTGGGTAAAGGTGTATACATAATCACATAATATTATTATTTTTTGGGTGTGGGTGGGGTGGGGTGGGGTGTGGGAGTGGGGTGGGGTGGGGTGGGGTGGGAGTGGGGTGGGGGTAAGGGGTGTATACATAATCACATAATATTATTTTTTTTGGGTTTGGGTGTGGGTGTGGGTGGTGGGTGGGGGGTGGGAGTGGGGTGGGGTGTGAGAGTGGGGTGGGGTGGTGGGAGTGGGGTGGGTGCGTGGCGTGGGATGGGGTGGAGTGGGTGGTTGAACTTCTTGAATATGTAAATATGGGTGGAAAGAACTTTTGGTTTGGATTTGGAATAAAATATGGGTCGAAAAATGGTTAACCGGGTTGGAATTATATTTCTTTTTTAAAATATAGTTCCAAACTTTAACCAACCCAAATAAATAAAAATAGTTAACCAACTCATTTGGTTCCAGTTAATATGGGTTGACCCGACAGTTAACCAACTATATTGTCAGGTCTAAAGAAAAGGTTGGGGATGTCATCATTAGATCTCATTTATTATTAGTATTAGTATTATTATTGTTATTATTATTATGTTTTTCTATTTTTTTTTAATTTGCCAACTTTCAAGAATATTCAATTCAGTATGGTTGAAATCTTAAAAAATATATTCAATTCAATTTGTTTGAATTATTAAAATATTACATATTTAATATTGTATTAATCTTATTGTTTAGTACGTTCATACTTATATACACTCAACATAGTTCAGAAGAGTAAAATAGTAAAAAATTGTTATTCAGATGTTTCATACAAATCAATTATCGAACAACTTTTTTCATTCAGATTCAGCTCATTCAGATTCAGATTCATTCAATTTTTATCAAACAGTCCCTAACTTAACTAAAAAAAACCTCATTTCTCTAATTAAATATAATACTAAGGATGATGATTTGTCCAGTCTCCACAGTGATCCCTACGGCCCACCCTGAATGTGAATAGTAATTTTGATTCTGATTTGGGATGAGGTTGGGGATGGAGAGTGGATGATATTTGCTTCCCCCCTCAAAAAGTTATATATTAATTAAATTAATGTTTATACTATTATATATTACATAATTAAAATATATGTCCTTGTGTGTGTATATATTATTATTATTTGATTTTTCTTAATTTTATCATGTATGTGATAAAATATAATTATTTTATATATATATATAGGATTTTCTTCTCGCATTTAACTAAACCGGACGGACTAAAGATTTAATTGGGTAAAAACCACGCTTGGGAAAGCGTGACGAGTCAATTTTGAGGAAGGTTTCACTCACTCTCGATGACTAAAACCAGAGCTCAAATCATACTGATACTCATTTCTCTCTCCAACCTCTTCCCTCCCTCTCTCACACGATAAAGTAGCAGATGGAATCCCTCATCGGAAGGTCTCCACGACGAAGCAGAGGTAAACGAATCGGAAGATAAAGCTCCATAACTTTTTTTTTCCAGGCATTTGAAATTCTAGGGTTTGTTCTTTAAAAATCCATCTTTTTCCGGTGGTTTCTCGTTGTGGCTGCTGGTTCCGTTGGTCGCGCACGAATTTCTTTACTTTTTCGTGGCCTAATTTCTTTAATCGTTGCCTAATTCGTAAAACTCAGAATCTGGATGTACGAATTTCTTTACTTTGATTTTGTTTCTATTTTTTTTAATATAAATATCTCATTTGTTGGTGATGTTCACCTCATAGATCTTCTTTTTTATTTTTGAATTACCTTTAATGGCTTTGTTAATTTTGAATCTGATTTTGGTAGCTTTGGGTTTGCTTCAGTGTTCTTTTTAAAATATTAGTTTTTCCTAAATAGTATTTTAAATTATTTTTTTCCCATTTGGATTTAAATTCATTTGCGTCGACAGAAGCGGTCTAAAATTTCTAATTTTAAATTATAATTTGGAATCAAACTGGTTTTCTATTTAGTCTGTAGTTGTTTAATTTATGTTCATCTGTTAATGATGTGAAGATTCTACTGATTCAAGAATTTACAGTTTTATAGCTCTGTGATTACATATTTTCCGTTTATATATGCTACAATTAATGTCTTTTTTGATCCATTAGTATAAATGACTGGTTATTATTTTGAAATCAATTCTCTCTGGATTGACAAAAATGCTCTCAACAGAAATTTTCCAGTGTAATTTTCATCTCTCTGTGCATGCACATAAAATGTTCTCGACTTGTATGACTCTTGTTACTTGATACATCATTTGGGAAAAGATGATCAGTATAGACTTTACTTCAATGGGTTTGCTAACAATTTGTATTTTTTGTTTAATCACGAGATGGTGTTTGCACTCAAGCTGGTTTGCTCAACACTGTTACCTTACATTGACATACTATATAAAATTCTATGTAAAGCTTTCCAAAGTCTTGTTCCCCTTCATGCTGGCACTCGTCTACCCTTTAGTATATTTTGCAGCAACTTAAAAGCCTGTGAGCCTTTGAACAATAGTTTTAAAGTGGAGCACCCTATTTGTAACCCATATTTGTTCACCCTCCTCTTATATTTAACTTTTAGATGCTAAAAATTTGTTTGTCAAAGGCTTTATCAGAAATCTGTGCTCAAGGACATCATAAGTTCTTGCGTTAGTAAGGGATATGTTTTCCAGATGGAAATGATTGTTCGGGCTTCAAGAAAAGGGTACCATATTGAAGAGGTAGCATTACACTTGTACTTTGTTAATTAGCGGTCAAGATAATACAATCATGTGTTATCTGATTTCTAGCTTCTTCTGAGCTGGTAGAACTTTTATCAAAAGAAATTAATCTCACCTTGATTATTGTTAGTTTATTCTGGCCATAGATTTCCAACTTTGATTTTATTGTTGTTCATAGGTTCCCATCACCTTCGTGGACAGAGTGTATGGGAGTTCAAAGCTCGGCGGATCAGAAATAGTGGAGTATTTAAAGGGTCTTGTATATCTTTCTGGTTATGAATTGAAATGGAAGGAAATGATATTCCCTGTAATTTAACTTTCATAGGAGGCATCATTTTTGTATACTTACAAATAACTGCAACTCTTGATCTGGTTGACAACAATTAATCATCCTAGCTTCTCCAACCCAAAATACATGTTCGCCACCCTCATCCCTGGCAATCCACAAAAAGATGCGGGGAAAAAACTTCACTCGACTTCTATTGGTAGTTTTTAACTGCTTCCCTTCGACATATTTTATATAATAAATTTTGATAAGCAGGGACATAGGCTTCGTGAAATGAGTTTTTTTATAAATGTATAAATGTCGTTTGATTGTACATTTTCCAAATGTAATAGAATATCTAAGCAAGTTGTACTGTGCCTAAAGGATATTATATTTGATATAATATGAGGATTATGATTGCAATAACAGCTTTATTCACCTTTGTGCAAGTGCATTGTGTTTGTTTGCGATGGTGTTGGATTATAATAGGACTATGTTTGATGAAATTCTATATGTGTAAATAAAAAAAACTCTGTTGTTTAGGTGGCTTATTTCATTTGTTGCAGCATTTCAATCTTTCAAAGGGCCCTTATGAGAAAGGCAATTCACCGACCTAGCTTTCATGTAAGACCCCGAAATTTTTTTAAATAAAAAGGAATTTCCTTTATTTATTATTTTGAAATAGTAAGGGTGGATTTGATTAATGTGGTTAGTTATGGGTAAAATGCGCAAATATTTTAAATAAGTTAAGTGGTGATATAATATTCATTATTGCTCGGAGAATATTGGTTTGGTCGTGGAATATTCAGATCCGTCGAGGAATATTCGTATTTGACGGCGCAAGCCCATGTGTGGGCCCCATAACGGAAAGCGATTGGAGGAAGAAAACGACAAAAATAAGTTGTTTAAAAATAACTACGGCGAGTTGTTACCGATTATAATCGTTGGAATACCCGGTGGTTAAAACATAGTAATACGGCGTTGTCAGACCAGAAGAGCACAAGATTGCACCAATTATTGACTCTTACATAAGAAGGCACTACTCAATAATGGTTCTGATAATTATCGCTCAAGATTTTATTTTATTGATTCAATAATTCTTTGATTGATATTTTATATTATCGTTGTTTCAATAATTGTCATTACACAAGATTTTTCATTGTCGAAGCAATAATTCATATTATCTGAATAATATTATTAGATAACATTATTGGCAATGTCTAGAAAGTTCTGTCTAAGGAGAGGTTTGGTCACCTAATTGCGCGCCAGTAAAGAGAAATTCTTATTGGAAAGCCCCCTCTTTCCTAGGAACTGCCTGGTTGTCAATATTGTGATTCTGTAATATTATTTGTGAATAATTAATTATTGATTCATATGATGAGGAAAATATTGATTTTATGTGGATATAGATGGAGAAAATTTTTATAGTGACAATTGTTAAAAATTAATATTTTATCTTTTTCTCGATAAAATAATTCATTTAAATATATTATTTTAATAATATATTAACGATGATATTTTTACGATGAATGTGGGATATATGAGTATATGTGGAGGAGGAGTATTTTTGTTACTAAAATGTTTAAAACATGTTAAACATGCTCTGGTGGACCCCATTTATCGATCGAATTTGATTATAGCCTCTAAAATCACCCGCTTGTGGATTTTTACCAATTTTTGTTTGGAATTTGGAAAAACTTTCTTCGCAAAGTTGTAGAGAATTGAATTTCCTATAACAAAACGCGAGATTCAATTTTCCGATAAAAGGGCTATTTATTATGAATTATTGAAGTTCCAAAGCTCAAATAATTGATTTTTGGAAGTTTAAAATATTTAAAGTATGAAAACGCTTTTTTTTTTGTTATTAGTGGGTCTAAGATATGGGTTGAATTCAGATTTTCAGAATTCAAAGAGTGGGCGTAAGAATTTATATATATATATTATTATTATAATAAATTTTCTACTTTGGTGTTCTAAGCAATTTCCTATAAATAGGTGCTTAGGTTAGAATTGAAAATCACATTTTAAATCAAGTTTTCTCTCTATATTATCGAAGCGATTCTTGTGAGTATTTTGAGTATACTTTGAGTATTTCTATACGGTGAAAGTTCAAGTCATAGCCTATATCCAAAGGTGTTTCAACTAGAAGTAATCTGCCTTTCGAGGTAAGTGGATGTTATTTTCTTCTCAAATGATATTATTTCTTCAATATCATTATGTCAAATATTGGTTGGAACTTTTTATCAAATTTGGAACTTTTTCATGTGAGTTACTATTCATGAGTTATTATTCACGAAAGTTACTATTCACGAGTTAGTTATTATTCATTTAGTACTATTCATTAAGCGTGAAGATGTTTTTTTTTTTGTGAAATTTCTATCTTTTGGTGTCGGTTACTATTCACGATACTTGACTATTCACTTAATCACTGGCACTATTCAATAGAAAAATAAAATTTCTTCTTTTGTCCAAAATATCTATTATGGATACTAGCTTTGATGAGTATCCATGTTTTGATCATTCTTGAATTTTACACCACTATGATTATTTTTCGTATTTTTGGACGTGGATAAAACAAAGTACTTAATCCTTAATCCTTAATCCTTGTCATTATTCATCGGATTCGTTTCTTTTAAAAAATATTTTCATCATCCTCATCTTAAATGATGATATTATGGAATATATTTGGCCCAGTAGTGTAAAAGATGAATGATTTCGATGAATATCTTTGGCTCAGTAGTGCAAAGATGAATGATTTTCGATGAATATCTTTGGCCCGTAGTGCAAAGATGAACAGTGTTTAGATGAACATGACCAATCTGGTGAATGTCCTCGGCTCAGTAGTAAAAGGATGAATATTTGATCTCGATATATAGTGATTGATGTTACAGGATAAAATAGACGATGAACTTTAAAATTCATACATAGAAGATAGTAGTTTGCATTCTCTACTTAACTCTTCTAATGAATTATTATTTCACTGCTATAATATTGATTTAAAACTTGTTGTCTATTGTATTCTATTAAATTTTTCCTCGTTAAAGACTAACGATAATTTGTTCAGTATTATCTTAGTCATAATATTCTTTTATCGGGCTAGTTGAGCTCACCCTTTTCCTTTTTGTTCCATTTTTTCTTCTCGTGAGGCGTAGAAATATAGCGAAAGTACGAAGTCGGGGTATGGAATGAAAATTTAGGGAGAATTGTTTAGTAGTCCTCACCATTGTTGTAAAATAATGTATCAATAAATGTGATGAGGATTTATTTGGGTATAGATATTGTACAGAAGATAATATTTGTATTCAAACTCACAGCTTTTACCGTTGTATTAATAAAGTTGTAGTTATTTCGTATCATGTATTTGGCTACTTTTTAATGGGTTGGATGGAATGGACCTATTTTGGGGCGCTACATTTCATGTATGCAGAATCGCTTATTTTGGATTTCTCGAGATAGTTATTTGAATCTGAAATCTTAAATTTGGATTAAGAATCTGCTTTTAGTTTCATCTTTTCTCCCACCTTCGGAAGGATAAAGCATAAGCATTTGTTATGCTACCCATAAGCTTCATTGGTGCCGCTTCATTAAAGGAAAGGATCGCCCAAGCTAGGTTTAGAGTAAAATCTCATTTATCCAAAATTACATTTCGTAATTCTTATAAGAGCATTGAAAACTAGCTGTGCTACTTAGTTCTCCACTCTTAAATTAACATTGCTTTATAGAAGAGAAGATGAAAATGAACATAATGTGATTCTAGTCATTGTAGTCATAATCGTAAATTATCACCGTAGAATAAACACAAGAGTAAGAAGATGAAAGCACCAAAAATACTTAAAATCTGCAAAGAATCAAATTTATTGCAACATTCCGTAATTTAGAACACACTAATATATTATCCAACCATTAAAAAACCCACCATTTTCTACCGTTTTCCTCGACTCTCCAACTAACTACTTTCACCGAAAACACCACCAAACAAATACTAAACAAAAACCACAACTCCAATTTTCCCCACCCACAAACCCAATTCCACCCCTTCATATTTTCCTAATCCTCCTCACTCCAATTTTTCTCTCAAGACTTCAATGACTTTTCATAACTCACGGCCCAAATAAAGAGGAGTCTTCTTCTTGTTTTCCTTGATGCTATCGCTTCTCAACGAATATCTCTTGATTCTCTCTCCTCTCTGTTAAGCGGCAGTAGATGGTACCAATTTCCTTAAGCCCTCAAATTTCTTAGTCTCCTTTCTTTTTTAGTGATTCCACCTCACACCAAGATTATACACTATTTTTTCTCATCCCCCGTTAAATTACCCTTCTTTCTTTTCAAATTTTCATTCTTTCTTGTCAATAATACTCTAACTCTTCTCTGTACCCCTAAGTGCGTTTTAAGAAATTGGGTTTTTTGTTAATGAACCTATCATATTCAATAATCCCAATAAAAATCAAGAAAATCTCGGAAAATAAAACTTCAAGTTTTATAGCTATAAAGTTTGAACTTTTATGTTCTGAGTTTATATATACCTGGTGGTGTTTCCATACTTTTGGCACTGGATTGAAGAACTCGACGAGGGCGAAGGCGTATCGGAGATCTTGCAAGTGGGGGTTTTCGATCCGATCTCATCATATCAGATATAGATTCTGTTCAAAAAAATTGAACAGACAAATATAGAGAGCGAATGTTTTGAGAAAATGGGTTTTGACCCGCCCGCGTGTTTTTTAGTTTCAGCTGGTTTTTTCCTTTGGTTCGTCTTTGGTCCGTTCCTTTCGTTTTTGAAAGGGATATATATATATATATATATATATATATATATATATATATATATATATATATATATCTGGTCCGCCTCTAAAGCGAACCTTAAAGAAGCGAACCAAAGACTACCCGTCGTCTTTGAGGTCATCATGGCATTTGCCTCGATCCGTCGCCATAGCATGTAGTCTTTTGGCGATTTGCCCAACTGTCGCATATAGACACCAAAGACGATGGTTCGCCTTGGTTCACTTTAGAGCCTCTTCAGTATATATATATACATATATATATATATATATATATATACATGGCTATGTATGACGGATCGAACTGTCGCCATAGACACTCAAAAGACTTACTTGTTGCTTTGGTTCGCTTCTTTAAGGTTCGCTTTTAGAGACCGGACGTGTATATATATATATATATATATATATATATATATATATATATATATATATATATATTGTAAATATAATTAAAATTGAATTTTTAATTTATAAAATTCACAAAATATTAATCTTCTCAATAATATAAATTTTCCGTGGGGTTTAAATCCTCCATGGGAATGGGAATCTATTAATTATACTAGAACGCAGTACATGACACAATAGCTTAACATCTGTCATCCTCAAAATTCAACACATGTCCTGCCTAATTAATTGTAATACCCGAAAAATAAAAATAAAAAGTAAAAATAATAATAATAATAACATTTAAATCTATATTTAAAAATAGTTAATTGGGCTTTCCTTATGTTTGGGTCAAATTCTATTTAATTTATTTGGACCATAGTAAGTAAATGATTACATTAAATTGGGTCTTTTAATTAAGGATCAATTATATATTTTATTACATTTTTTAAAATAATTACAACAATAGTGCACTCATAAAATATTTATACAATTAATACACTTTCCATATTTATTTACAATATTAGTGCAATTAGGATTCCTTAATTTAGAGAATTAGTATGCAATTAGGATTCCTTAATTTAGAGAATTAGTATGTAATTAAGATTCCTTAATTTAGGTAATTAGTATTGATTTACTTATTAAATTAAGTAATAAGTAAACTCATCTTCCTCTTCTTTTCTTTTTCTCAGAATATACAAACTCGGTCTCCATTGTTACACAAACTCTTCTCGTTGTCTCTCCTCCCTCATCAGCCGTCTGATGTCGTGTCGCCGACCCTCCGGTTGGACCGAAAAAGAGGTTGTCATGTGACCGAGAGAGCTACCTGACCGACGACGATGACGCGTTTCCCCTTCCGATGGCCTATCCGAACACCTCACCGGTGTCTGCTGAAGAGATGGATCGCCGACACTATTATTGTCGCCTTCCGCCGCCACCTCCACCTCCTTCTCTGCCGCCTCCACCTCCTTCTATGTCGCTTCCATTATGACCGCCTCGTGAATTTTTTTTTCCTATAGTGCAGTTGGTAGCCAAACCTCCATACCGAGGTAACCTATTCAGTTTTAATATGTTGCCAATTTATTTTGAATGTGATGCAGTTGGTAGCCTAACTTTCATACCAAGGTGACCTATTCAGTTTTATTAGGTTACCAATTTTATTTTGAATGTGATGCAGTTGGTTGCCAAACCTTCAGACAAAGGTAATCAATTCAGTTTTATTAGGTTACAAAATTATTTTGAATGTGATGCAGTTGGTAGTCAAACATTCATACAAAGGTAACCATTTTAGTTTTTATTGGTAACCAAATCGTTAAAAAAATCATAACAGTAACTCAGGTACTTCCAGAGATTTGCGGCGGAAGAGGAGGATGATGAAGGGGAAGAGAGGGCGATGTAATGGCGGCACAACCAAGGACTTCTGGAGATTCGCGACGGAGGATGATGATGAAAGGGAAGAGAGAGGAGACGGTGATGAAGATAATGAGCGGTGAGGGAGATGAAGATTAGGATGAAGAAGATATTTTTTTTATTTCTTTCTCCTTTTATTTTGAATTTGAATTTGTTTTTGTTGTTAGATCCCAAATATTTGAATTATTAATTATGGCAGTTATTTCTCCTTGATTTTAGGTTTCCTTATTAATGTGAATTGTACTATTTTTGTAATATGGGTCCTAATTACACTCTTTTTATAATTATTTTGTGCATGCACTAATGGTGTAATTACTTTCTAATTATTGTATATTTCTGTAAAGAACCCTTTAATTAATTAGGTCTAATTTATAATTGTGTAATTATAAATTCTAATAAAATTAAGAATATTAATAAAACATACTAATTAATAAATAAACTAAAACCCTAACTGCTTCATTATATCTATACGAATCAATTGAAGAAAAAGAAAAAGGGAACTCAAATTATTAAAAGGATTGGGGAAATTACGGTAAGTTACTAGATTATTGTAATTGTTGTGTTTGTATCAGCATACAAAGATGATGCAAGGTCATATTATCCATGATTGAAAATAAAAGTACTTTGTATATTGAATATAGTTACTGTACGGACTAGATTTGTAGCATTTGTTTGTTAGGCTTATGTTTTATGGATGATATCTTATATTTGTTCTCTTGAGATGAGTTGACAAAAGTTGGTAAAATGTGATATATATATATATATATATATATATATATATAGGATATACAAAAATTTAAAAGGGAAAGTAATAAATAATATTATAATATTGTTATTATAATTAAAATATATCTTTTAATTACAAATTGAATATAGTATATTAAAATTATTGAATTTATGAAAATATAATTTGTATATGAGTTCATAATTTAATTATATGTATTGTATTTTATTTTGATAATTAGATCGGATTGAGGGAGTTTAGCGAGTGATAGTTGGATTCGGCGAATTATTTTGGTACTATATTAAGGTATGGATTCCGTACTTTTTCAGCGAGACTCTTTTAAATATAATTCGTTCATTTTATTATTCGTTTAAAACTTTGGAATTGCTTCTTAGGATTATTCCTTGCTGTCCAATTTATTGTGACAGTTTCGTTTTAGCGTTGATATTAAAATTCGTATTTGTACTCCTTGAACTAGTTAATCATGTCAGTATGTTTTGGAGACTTTATTCGTTGGTACCATTGTTCGTATATTTTTCGTTCACATTCGGGAGTTATTTTGATCATTGATATATTGTGATAATTAATAATGTTTGTATTTGATAATTCGATTTCATTTGAATATGGTCATGTAAGCCTTGTGATTTGAACCCTTTCGCTTACATTTTGTAGTTTGATCCTTAGGGTATACTTGAGATAACCATTGCGGGGTACCATGTGCATGTCCTCTTGACACAAGGGCATGACACCTTCCGTGGCGGTGTGATTAGTCCCGTATCCTTTTTGTATGTTCCGGTATGAGCTTTGGCATTTGATATATTTGTTCAGGATACGTATGGGTCAACCCAAAGATTTGATTTGATTCGATTTGTTTGGCGGATTAGTGACGATGTCGTGCGTAGTACCGATTTAATTTGTATACATCATGGTACCGATGTATTTTGTTAGCCTTTCGCTATTTGTCTTTGAGCCAAAGATGAAATTGTTACCTTATAACCATTTGATTCAAATTTTATTTTGTTTGGAATTCTTTTGACTATAGTTGTTGGTTCGACAGTGTTAATCATTTGTACCTTGTCTCACCAATTTTGATATATTCATGTTTGGTTAGTAGTTGTAATTGTTCGTTCATTTAGTTCTTTCGGTACGTATATATATTGTTTATATATATGCATTTTTATATCTGTTGTGACTCCCCCAAAACAGGTATACATCACCCATCTTGAGTTGTCAGATTCAAGGTACTGAATACAAATACAACTTAATTATACAACAGTCGTGTAAAATACGACAAAACATAGGCTGTGAGTTTTAATACAAATATTGTCATCTAGACAATATCCACACTCAATGGAGTCCTCATAGACAGTATACAAACTCAAATTCAGTCCTCATTACATTTATTATCACACTATTTCACAGAATAGTGATAACTACTAATGCACCATCTAGGACCATCACTCTATTCCCCGACTAGTCTCAGCTACGTTCTCATTTCCTGAAGAGAACAGTGAAAGAAATGGTGAGCTCAACTAGCCCAGTAAGAAATATTATGACTAAGATAATGCAGAATAAATTATCATTAGCCTTCAACGGTGTTAAACTGATAAAATATAATAAACATCAAGTTTAACTGCAGTGGAACAAGCAATCCATTAGAAGAGTCAAGTAGAGAATAAAATCTACTATCTTCTATGATTTAAAAGGTTTTTCATCACTTTATCACGAGACTCAAATTTTAATAAATAAAATTGAATCATCCCCGCCCACGGCCAAGGATATTCATGTAATCATCAATGGTCATGACTATACCGAATAATCCCTCGGTCATAATCATACCAACAAATCGGCCCACCAATGAACTACATGTGCCAATGAGGACTTTTACCACATCATTCGTCACATTACGGCCATGATTATACCGAATAATCCTCGGTCATAATCATACCAAGTCCATCTACGCACGTAAGCCAAAGATGACTTTCAACATAATATAAGCATGAGGATGATGACAATTCAATAAAACAAGTTCAAGAATAAATTTTAAAGATTTATAAGTTAATTTATCTTGAACTCAATAACGTTCAAATTGTCAACATGATATCGCTTTTTATGCAAAGAAAATTTAAGAATGCTCAGAAGAATATTTTCATGAAAAGATACTGGATGAAGCGCAAATATCAATGATATTCCACTAATTTCATGGAGTATAGAAGCCAAAACTTTAACCAACTGAGTATAATAAAATATATGAAACTGCAAATGGATTTTAATCCGCCATGTGGTAATCCACGTATACAGATCATTTCCACAATTTAATAAGGAATGAATACAAAGGATCATTCACCATGCATGTGGTAATCCACAAAGACAAAGTTATTCCAAATGTAATAATAAAGAATGGAATAATGAAGGATTCACCATGCGTATGCGATAGATCGCATGCATGTGTTATTCCCAATAGAATAATAAATAATGGAACCAGTCCCGCCAGAACGCACGTAGACGTGATATTCCGGCGTAATAATAAATAATGGAACCAGTCCCACAGAACACACGATATAGGATATTCAAATCGAATAATAAATAATGGAATCGTGTCCCACAGAACATACGCATGTGATATTCCGATAGAATAATAAAGAACGGAATATTAGAAGAATTTCACCATGTATGCGGTATTTAGATAAACAAAGTTATTCCAACGTAATAATAAGAATTGAATAACAATGAATTCACTGTGCATGCGATAGATCGCATGACAAAGTTATTCCAAATGTAATAATAAAGAATGGAATAACGGAGGTTCTCTTCATGAATCTGAAAGAAATAATACCCTTTACTTAGTACAACAAATAATATCCCCTACCTTAGAAAAACTGAATCATTTGGAGTAAGTGAAGTAGCGTAATACTTTTCTTCTTTCTCTCTATAGTTTCTCTCTAGAGTTTTAGTGAATTCGTAAGAAATAATGAAGGAATAAGCTTCTATTTATAGGAGAATGGACTGAATAAGAATTAATTCATGAACGGTCCAGATTGATTTACTTTTTTAAACGGGATTATCCATATTGGTTTACTATTAAAACTTAAAGCAACGGTCCATACCGATTTACTATTAAAACTTTAAACCAAATGATCCATATTGATTTACTATTATAACTTTCCACCAAACCGTCCATATTGATTTACTATTATATCTTCAACCAACTATTCTCAAAAATTAAGACATCTCCTCATGGAATAATATTGTACCCAAAAAATGATTTGGACCAAAAGAAATATATCTTTACGGTGAATAAGACCTCGTGAATAAGAATCGTGAATAGTAACTCGTGAATAATAACTCGTGAATAGTAACTCATGAATAGTATTCAATACACTAAAAGTGCCCCGAATATTCGATTGAACAATATAACCTCCGGACATCAATTATTATCAAACAAATGTCGATTTTCACTAACACAAATAATTCCAACACAATGGAACTATAAAATTCATCTTTAATCAACACGAACTTATTCATCATTAATATTATAATTCACAATATTTAACAACCAAAGTTGTTCCTGTGGAAAGAGGGGCTTTTCGATAAGGATTTCTCCTTATCATGCCGCAATTAGGTGACCAAACCCTCCTCGATGTAACTTCTAAACATATGTCAATATTGCAAATAATAATATGAATAAATTTGTTGCCTCAATTTTTGATTTAATAATATATCATATTATGCAGATGATACTGTAACAATAATTGACTCAATAATATAAGAGATATGATGCAAAGCAATTATCGAAAGCAATAATCGAGTATAACCGAGTGACTTCTTACGTAAGCATCAATAATCAATACCATGTACTACTACGCAACCACGCCAGACATCGCATTTTTTTACTACCGAGTAGTTCAACAGTTTTAACGGTAACATTTTCGTCGTTATTTTTATAAAAATATTTTTGTCGTTTTCTCAATCCGACAATAATTCTGTTGTGGGGCCCACCAATGATTGTACCGTCGTACGGATATTCTCTGACAAAAAGAATATTCCCCAACCAATCAAATATTATACAACAACTTGCATACTTTGCAAAATTTATAAATATTATCCACAACTATAACATTATATCAAATCCACACCATAATATTCAAAAATATATTTCGAGAAAATTAAATATTTATTCATAAAATCTGGGGTCTCACATCCGTACTGGGCAATTGGCTAACGATGTGCTCTTTTTCCGGCAGGTAATCAGGGGTGATCATGATTTGTGGGATGAGAGCTACCTTTGATCCAAATAAGTATATTAGTTTTTGAGACTTATTATTAGACTTGGTTTTCCTAATATTTTGTATATGGATGTTTGGACCATTTTGGCATTTATTTCTTATTAGTAGAGATTATGTGAGTGTGGAGTTCCTTCTATTTAAATTGGAGTATGAGATAATTAGTGTTCAATTTCATTGGAGATATTTTGAGATTTATTTGAAGTTTGTATTTATTATGCTTGTGCGTGACATTCCTTTTCCTTTTGGAAAAGGGGGTGTTACATTAATGCTCCTTAAGACCCTTAACAAAACTGCCTAATTAATGCTCCTTGCAACAAACCTTAATTCAAACTAAATCGTTAACAAATGTGACCGTCTAAACCACTGGATCCGATGGATCAACCCCAACAAAGATAATTAACAGATAGTGAAAAGATTATACAAAAAAAAATTATACGATCTTGCATTTTACGAACTCCCTTCGTCACTAAAAAAAATATGACTAAAAGTATAATATTATGTCTTTAAAAGAATGAGATAAAATATATAAAGTGAAGGGTAATTAATGGGTGTTTGATAAAAACTGAATGAAAATTTTTAAATAGTTAAAAATTTTGAATGAGGTGAATGAAACTTGAAAGCTGAACGCTGAATAAAATAAGTTGTTTAATAATTGATATGTTTGAAACGTAAAATAAATTGTTTAATAATTGATCTGTTTGAAATATTTGAATATGTGTATTTTTTTTAATTTTAACTCTTAAAATTATTTAGATCAAATTTTTCGATATTTCGTAATATTACTGAAATACAATTGAATGGACTTTTGAACAACATTTCATATAAAACTTTAAAAAAAATATTAATTAAATAATACTTCATTCGTTATACAAAAGTGTCATTAGACATAATGAATATAATTTTAACATTATTATCATAGTTTTATTATTATATCATTATCACTATATAAGGAGAAGGTTAAAAAATTCTCCTGATTTTTATCCCGATGTCTACCGAGCACCATAAACTTTTTTTTGTCCAAAAGTATTCCTAACGTTATAATTTTTAGGTCGATTGTGCCCCTGGCGTTAACAGACATGCCACACAGACAAACGTCGCTTACACCTGGACATTTTTTGCTGACTAAGCTCTTTCTCTCTCTTCATTATTATTTGTTTTTTCTTTCTCTCTCCAAATTCTCTCACCTCCGGCCTTCACCTTCATCATCATTATCGGTAGACCCTATACAATTTCACATACTTTAGTATCTCACTTAATCCCCCATTTTAGATCTTCAGAAAAAACAGAGCTCAAATTAACTAATAATTAAGCCCATTTACAAAATTTCCCATATCATAATCTTTTTCTTCTTCCTCATGAATCAAAGGAAAATGGAGGTTTTAATAAATCATAAGGAGCCCAAAGAGAGGTTCAGTGCTGCTAACGTACATCAGCGCAAGCGGCGCACCATAACCCCAATCAAGAATCTCATATCAGACCTCCTGTGTATATTAGCAGCCATAGATGGAGCCCGAGAAAGTTGGCCCTTCATCTACTGTCCCAACATGACCCAACTAATTACTTCTTAGAGTCTTCTAATTTCCCATCAACACACCACCCTTTAATAAACACATCACATATATATTCATCTGGAAAACAGCTTCTAGTACAAAAAAAATTCTGGGTTAAGCCTAGCAACTACTAAGCAGTATCAGAGAGGCCAAAAAAAAGTGAAGGTCTCTCAAGCAAGTGAGTTGGCTTGTCGAATTCTCTTGCCCGTCCTATTGAACACACAAAGGGATATTAGCCCAGAAAACAAAATGTTATCATAAGAAATTACCAACTACTAAACATTACACATGCAAACATTTACCAACCCATTTTCTCAGCATAACTAGCAAACCCATGTTCACACAACTTAGACACAATTAACTTCAAAGAATCAAAATTTCTAGCAAACCCATAATCATTCGTGGGTCGCCTTAAAAATTTTTAGCTCCGGTTGTTGGGAAAAGTACGCCAAAAATAATCTATAACAATAAAAAAATAAAAATAAAATAAAAATAAAAATAAAAATAAATAAAATAAAATAATAATAATAATAATAATAATAATAATAATAATAATAACAGTTAGTTATTTGAAGGAGAATAATAATAATAATAATAATAATAATAATATTAATAATAATAGTAATAACAGATAATAATAATAGTAATAATAGTAATAATAATAAAATAATAATAATTATAATTATAATAATCTTAAAACTCCCGTCTATTTGAAAAGAATAAAATGGAAAACAGTACAATTACCAAATCGCCTAGATCACAAAATTATTCCTATTCATTGACTTTTAACATTAGTTAGCACACCTAACTATTTATGATGTACATACATTTGTTTTCGAGTTTAAAAACTTAGATTTTATTATATAAATTTTAATTATAGTTATATTTTATACGAATAAAACTTAATTTCGATAAATAAAAAAATGACGTCCCTAGTTACATTTACCATCTATTATTATTATTATTATTATTATTATTATTATTATTATTATTATTATTATTATTATTATTATTATTATTATTATTATTATAACTAACTGTTATTATTATTATTACTATTTTATTTTATTTTTATTTTTATTATTATTGTTATTATTATTGTTGTTATTATTATTATTATAACTAACTGCATTATTATTATTATTACTATTTTATTTTATTTTTATTATTATTATTATTATTATTATTATTATTATTATTATTATTATTATTATTATTTTAATATAACGTTTTACTAATTTTTTAAAAATAAAAAGTGATATTTTTTTCAATTTTATTTTTATTTTTGAATCTATATTTTATGAAACTTCACTCTTTTTAAAAAAATTATTTTTTCCTAAAATTAAAGTTTTATTTTTTGTTTTACTTTTTTGAATCTGTATTTTATTAAAATTTACTCATTTTAAAAAAAAAAATAATTTTTCTATATTTTTCTGAAAATAAAGTTTTTTATTATATATTTTATGAAACTTGCAATTAATATTTAAAATAATGCAGATTAATATATTTTATGAAACTTGCAATTAATATTTAAAATAATGCATATTAATATATTTTATGAAACTTACAATAAATATAGAATTTTTTATTTTTTAAAAAATGAGTAACAGTTTCCTAATGGTTAAACAAATAGTTTCCTAATGTTAGGCAAGATGGAGGAAATGAAATGTTTTGATATAAATATTAATTATTGCAAGATATTAATAGATGACCCTTGGTGCTCCAGTGGTCATATGACCTATGTTCCAAATTAGAGGTTGCAAGTTTGAATCTAAGGAGGAATATGTTTTTGGAAAAAATTTAACAGATACCACGTCAGTTAACACATGCTCAGTTTGCGTTGACCGGGAAGAAAGGGGTTCAATACCAAAATATCAGAAAAGTTCAATGGTCGACTTTACATTTAACCCATATTAAATATAAGTAAGACCAAATAAAGGGCTTCTTCTTTGGAAGAGAGTAACTTTTTGGAATTGTTAATATACTATAAAATTTGAACACATAAATAGCTCCCATTAAACATGATTTGGGGTTTTCTAACTTATTACTAATGTATTTTCATACATTTTATGATGTTGCAAACCAATTATTCTTTTTTAATTTCTCTTAAAATTATTAACTGACTTTAGTTAATATGTAATAAAAAAATTTAAATAAAATTAATTAACTTTTGTCTACCATTCAAAACAAAAATTCTTATTTAAATAAATGTATTTAAATTATAATCCTCTCTGAAAACTCTAACCCAACGCTTTCCCCCCCCCCCTCCCTCCCCCCCCCCCCCCTACACTCACAAAAAGTAATCCCTAAACCTCCTAAACAAAATGCTCTCATGATCCCCAACCATAATTTAGGTAATATTCATCTTCATCACCATCAATCTAGACTCTAATTTGCATATACTGTTGCAAGCAACTGCAAAATAAAGACATTCCTCCTGACCCTATCTCCTTCACTTCCACCTTCGATTTTCAATGGTTGCTTCAATCTTTGGAACTACATGAATCTGTAAGCCTCATTTTTATTTATGTGTAATATGTACATTAATGTTTTTTTTTGTGAGGTAAAAAAAATTAGTTACTTATGGCCAAAGATCGCATTTCAGGATTATACGAGTAAAATAGTGAATTCGATCCTTACCAAGAATTTGATTGCGTCATGTTTTGTGAAATTGATTGGATGAATTGGTATAACATTGCGTAATGTATCCGTTCTTTAATTATAACATTGTGTTATGTATGACACGGTGTTATACTGATATGTTTTTGGACATTGTGTTTGTTTGACATGAAGATCCAACATAATTATTAATGCTCGTGCTTTTCAATTTCCGCATGTAACATATGATTCCCTTCAGATCTGAGGATCGAAAATGGGACATTATTCAGTTGTTTCCCCTTTCGTTAGGATGTTAGAATTATAGTGCAAGTAAGCGTATATTAGACATGAACTCTTCACAATGCATCACGTATATGTGTCAGATATTTGAGGCTTGGTGAAGTTAGTGTAATGTGTAACAGACTTCAAATATGCTACTAGCAATCATATCAATATAACAACTCGATGACATCGTGCATTACACTTTCTAAATATTTGTTAATACTTTAGAATGAAAGAGGTACCCATTTTTAACCCTATTGGTTACATTATAAATATTTTTATCAATAAATTAATATATATATATATATATATATATATATATACACACACAACTGTTATATAATGTCCTGGAGTTTAGTGATCAGATTAATTCTATATTTGGATATATATATTTGCGCACAAAACTTTTAGCCAACTCTATGTAACATATGCTACCAAAATTTGATCATCGCACAATAATCTACCATCTTCTTATTATATTTTAATTTATTAATGTATATATAAATTTATTATTTATAAAATAAATAATCTCGCCGCAATGTGTGGGTTTGTATCCAATGATTATTAAATTTTAATCCCTGTCAAGACTGAGGCTGGCATGGAAAATTTTTATAAGGCTGAAGAAAGAGGATGAGAAGGGGGATATGTAATTCCCGCCCCGCCCCGCCCCGCTCCGCCCCGCTCCACGCTATTACCATCCCTAAAAAGTATTCCATATAATGTATAATTATATATAGTATATATAATAGATAGAATAGGAAAAATAATTTTTTTCTTAAATGAAAAAAAATATGTGTCATTTCCACTTTTGCACTCTTCCTCTATTAATTATTACAGCTATAAATCAATGTATTCAGCTCATACTCCCATAAACTCGCACTTCTTCAATATACTTTACGTTTTTATCTCATAACACATAATCGTCTCCTTTCTTCTTATTTTTTTCGTATTGGCCTTTCTTTCTCTGCTGAGTACGTGCATGCATGGAGGCGGCAGCCGGAAACCGAAGTAACACGGCGGCGGCTCACGGCGGCGGAGGTAGGAGTTGGCCGGAAAAATGGGTATCAAAAGTGGGAAAGATCGGAAAGGCGGTGATTGAGGAGGCGCTGAAGGCGGGGAAGGAGGACCGGAGAACAGTTGTGCATTCAGTGAAAGTGGGTATAGCATTAACGATTGCGTCGTTGCTGTATCTGTTGGAGCCATTGTTTAATGGGATGGGTCAGAATTCGATCTGGGCTATTCTTACTGTTATTCTTGTGCTCGAGTTCACTGCCGGTAAGAATAATTTTTCTCAATAATTTAGGATTTATGTATTGATGATTGATTAATCTTGTTTGTATAATATAATTTAGGGATTTTTAATTTACCAATTAACCTCCTAAGTCGTTTTATATAACAATGTTAGATGAAAGCTGTGATTAGATAAGTTTATCCATTTTTTCTTTGAGGGAAAATTTGGAGCATCATGTAATTTTTATTTTTTTTGCTAAATCATCATGTCACTTTTTAGTCTAAGAATGGATACTCATTTGGAGATTGTAGATCTTTGGGGATTGCAGATACAGTAAAACCCCTATTTAGGAATACTCTATATAAGAATAACCTCTACAATATTATAAAAAAATTTGGTCCCAATTTGTGCTAGTTATAAATAGGAATAACCTCTAAATTGTAATATGTTATATACTTTTTAAGTCTCGTATTAAGAAACTATACCTCTATATAGTAATAATTTCATATATATATATATATATATATATATATATATATATATATATGAGAGAGATAATATTAATTTTAAAATAGTGCATTTTCTATAAAAGACTATATTTCCTATAAAAGACTACATTTCTTATAAAAGACCACATTTTCCAATAAAAGACTACTTTGCATAAATATTTTTTGAATAATAATTATTAGGGAGTTCTTATTGATTTTTTTGTTAAAGTGGATATTTTTGGGTGTTTGGAAAATATTTTGTACCAATACCTCTATTTAGTAATAACTTCCCAATTAGAATACAAATAGTTTGGTCCCAAGCCTATTCCTAAATAGAGGTTTTACCGTAAGTTAAAGGGGCTCTTATTTTGGGATGAGGGATTTTCTAGTAATGTGTATGTACGTGTATACCTAATTTCATACCAAAGCCTATATGGAATTTTATACTCCCCAAGTCTCGAAAAACAGATTAGTAATTTCAATATAACTACAAATAAAGGATGACTAGTTTTCGGGACAGAATGAGTATGTGTTATATATATGGCTTACCCTGATATTGAAAATCTGTAATTTCAGTGTTGTTGATTGCTACGGTAAATGTAGCTAGCAACAATAAGGATTTTTTTTTCCTTTTTACTGTTTTAGACGTAAATTTTTGTTTCTCTGTTTCTCCAACAAGTGTTTCTTGTTAATTGCAGGTGCCATGCAATGCATATTGTAATCCACCATGTTGGTTCTCTCAATATTTATCAAAACATGTTATTCTTATTTTATTTTTGGTTAAATAGAAAGATATTATTCTAATTAATATGCATAATTTCATTTATTTGTAAGTAGTATTTATTGTTGATTGGAACTATTGGTTATAAACGATAATATTTGTGATAGCTAATGTTACTTCCCAATTTATATAATGTGGATTGAGCTAATAGCAATGTTCTAAAAGGCGGGAGGCTGAGGGGGGCCTAGGGGGCCTAGGCGGGGCCTAGGCGAGATTTTTTATTTTAAGCTAATTTTAATATTTTATCTTACATTTATCCAAACAAAACAATAATATAAACAATATTGCTAATGTCAAAGTTCAAACACAAACATACAATTGTTCAAAATTCAAACATATTTTTAACTTATTAGTTTTATTCATAAACAATATTGCTAATTAAATAATAAAATTTAAAATTTCAAGAATTTAATTCAATATTAAAACTTAAGAAACTAAATATAAATTTAAGAATTATATTGAATTAAACTAAATATTACAAATGTATCATCATTTATATAATTTGAAGTTGGTACTAGTTCAAAAAAGTACAACTATAATAAAATTATCCATTTTGACTTGATATTGCTCACTTCTTGTTGTGATTTGATATGCTACAACATGTATTATGAATATGGTAAATCATTTGAAAAATAAATATATTAAAATCTGGTTTGGGTAGTTATTAAAATAAAAAAACCTCTCCGCCTAGACCCCACCTAGGCCCCACCTAATTTCCTGGAGGGATTTTTTTGCCGCCTTGGGCCTAGGTGTGGCGCCTAGGCGGGGCCTAGGCGGACCAAGGCGGGGATTTTTAGAACACTAGCTAATAGTTGGGATTACATTAAAAAAAATCATTTTCTTTTTTCCTTTTCATGCTTATTATTATCATTATATGTGACCTGTCAGATACATAATATGTTTAATGCATAGCAGTAAATTATGTACTACTCATGTTCCGAGTAATTAAAGCATGTAAAAAGACATTTTATATTTGAGTAATTAAATTTAGTATATATTGTAACCATGCATAAATATATTATATCCTTCATACAGTAGTTCTGATTTCCATACCTAAAAAAGAAAGAATAATGGATCGATTTCACACCCACCCACCTTTATAATTCACTTTCCGATTGGATTCTGTATCGCAGTGATGCTTAATGCTTACAGTTGCAATTCCCTGACACCTAAACTTTAATGCCTGCATAACTCATAGGGAATAGGAATTGAAGTCCTTGTCACATGTAATGTTCACTTATTGTTGCTGCTGATTCAGGTGCCACTTTGTATAAGGGAATCAACAGGGGACTAGGGACTGTAGCTGCATTAAGCTTTGCATTTTTCATTGAGATCTTTGCTCGCCACGTAGGGCACATTGGACGTGCCGTTTGCATCGGCTTTTCTGTTTTCCTTGTTGGTATGTCATTGTTTCTAGTTTATCATATATAGCTAAGTTATGTTTGATTTTTAAATTATCCAAAAAGGTCATTCAGCATTTCAGCATCTATGCTAGTATAAAAGCTAACTACTACATTTAGGAGAAAGAGAGGAAAATGGACTTCACAGACTGTCCTAATTTCCAAATTTAACTAGTTTTGTAATATGATTTGAAGATTTACTTCCTCTGTATTCAATAATCAGTTTTCTTCTTCTATTTAGGGAAATAACAAATACTACACCAATTTATTTTCAATTTTGATTGCATCAAATCATCTGCAAAAACAAATTTGCAGATAATTTCCTCTGAAAGGATTAGCTATACAAGTAAAAGATGCTTTTCTCAAGTGACGCAATCAAAATCAGGTTAATAGTTCATGAATGATATGGACTAATATTTATTTTATATTTTGAAGCTTCACTCTTGTGTAAATAACAGAAAAAGTTTGATAATCAAAGTGGGTCTGAATACTGGGGGTTGAGGGAAACAACTTCCATAAGCAAAAAGACAATGAAGCAAAAGAATCATGCTGGAAAGTTATCTGCTTGGTTTTAGTAGTTGGCTAGTGTTATTTTTCCATCAGAGGACTAATTGGCATTTGCTCCGAAAGAGAAATAATAGTTTTTTTATTAATATATCAGATAGAAAGTAGCTCAAGAGAGATATATAGTCTAGTGTGTTGAGTACTTCAGGCGTTTTGCAGGTTCATTGGCAACATATGCGAGGTTCATCCCTTTAATGAAGAAACATTATGACTACGGACTAATTGTATTTCTTGTGACATTTAATTTGATAACGGTGGGTTCCTATCATGCTGATAACTTGTTACAGACAGTGATCCAACGCATCTATAGTATTAGCATTGGCTGTGGCATATGCCTCATCACCAGTCTCTTGATCCTTCCCAATTGGTCAGGTGAAGACCTGCAGAGTTCAATCATTTCAAAATTCGAAGAGTTGGCTAAATTAATGCAAGGTATGGTAAATTTAATTTTTTTTCCTGGTCTCTAAGGTATACTAATTAAAAAATTTCTACCTTGTCTCTCATTTCGTGTTTGCTATCGACTATACTAATATTTCTCAGTTTCAGGATAGTCTAAAATGATTTCAAAGAATCTAAACTACAAATATTGAATGAAACATAAAAAATGGTACAATTGTAATGTTTAACTGTTTTACAGATCTCGTCCAACTGTACAAGTCAATGTATGCACTTTCAATACATATCGCCTTCTGTTTTTTGAATTATCTAGTTTATCATGAAGTAGAGTATTCCTGTGGAAAAAGTGTATGTTTTTTTCTTTGTTCCTCAGAAAGTATTTGTCAAGAGAAGGGCATGAAATGGATTGTGATATAGAAAGGACAGAGAATAGCCTCTTGCCAGTATGGTAAGAAGCAACTCTTTCTCATTTTGAAGAGGGCTAAACAAATTGTTGCAGGCTATGATTCTATAGAACCTAACAGTGGCATGTCCAGATATAATCAGAGCTGGCAGAACTAGATCAGGATCCACCTACATAATATATTTTAGTTATATAGTTTTCATAGTTTTGGCTGGCGTGATATTCACCAAAAGATGTGTTATTGGTATGATCCAACCACCTCCCCAAAAAAAAAAAAACAAAAAAAAAAAACAAAACAAAAAAAACACCCCCTTCTTTGTACAAAACCTGCTAACCTTATATCCAGCTCTAGGTTGGTTGGTTATAGTACCAAATGAATATGCACTTACCTGGATACATCCAGTTCTGCACATGGACGAAGATTCGCTGTTTGTGTATGTGAGACACTCCACTTTCTCTGGTTGTGATTTTTTCACATATGTTTTTTTGTTGACGGATTAGAAATATTTTATGGCTCTAAAGTCTGCAGGGATGGGTGTTTAAGTTGGATGATTCCTGCTAAGTTCACACTAATCAGGTATTGACATTCAAAATGCATTAGTACACCTTCAGTTTATATTGATTTATTTCTTAACCTGATTGAGTCACTTTAGTAACAAGTTTCTTATGTCTACACCTTGAATCATACTGTTTTAATAATGAGTCACTAACAAGTTTCTTTCTCAATTTTAATTAATTATTTAGATTGGGTCTAGACTTTAGTTGCATTTTATTTTCCTGATTATTATTCTTATGTTTTTCGAATCCAAGTGTGCACATACAGGTGGCACACATGTTTTTCTTTTCCTTCAGTTTTTTGGTTAGAGCGAGCTGGGGTCGCTCTTTCCATTCATCTTCATTATTTCGACTAGCAAAATTTCATAAGCAATCTGTTTTATAACTCAGGTGTATTTATGATTTTTCAAGAGGATCAACTAAAATTGGTTTTGTCTTTTTGCAGCATGTGTGGATGAATATTTTCAAGCAGCAGATATGAAAGCTACACATAAATCATGCAATTGTGCTCCTCTAAGTGATGCCTATGAGAAAACTTTGGATTGCAAATCCATGGAGGAGTCATTGGTATATCTTTCCTTGTATCTGTATTCTGATTCATAAATTTGTAACCCAGAGAAACTTAATATTCGCAGGTAGAGATTTCTAATTCACCTCTAACTAACCATTGGCAAGTCAAAATAACAGGCTAAATTTGCAAGCTGGGAGCCTCGACATTCAAGATATTGTTATCCGTGGAAGCAATATGTTCATCTTGGGGTTGTTCTTCGACATCTGGGATATACAGCTGCTGCACTACATGGTTGTATAGAATCTCACATTCAGGTTGCTGGTCTGCTAATTTTTTTTATAATTTATTGCCTTAGTTGTGGGAATACCTCTAGTTGAGGATATAATTCTTTATACTTTATTTTTTTCACTCAAATTATCTGATTGATTCGTAAGAAGTTTGTAGTATAGAAACAAGCACCATGTTTAATCAACCATTCATGGCATCCCCTTGGTGCCTATTAAATAAATTTGTTACTTTAGAAAAAATATATATTTTATGAGTATCCCACTCCAAACAAATATAAGGTTCCTCTTCCTTTAGTATTTTAAATCATAAATGTACAACACAATCACTAGATTGAAATTTTCATAAAATCAGTTATGAAAGGCTTGTTAACTTTTCCTTGTAGTACTTTTGGTTTCTAAAAAGGGCAAACAGACGTCGTTGAATTCCGTGAGTAAATTTCTATGTCAGGTGGTCAGGTTTGAGATTACTTATAGTTGTCTTTCATACCTAGTGCCTACAATGAACAGATCTTGTCTCCCAAGAAAAAGAATTAAATTTTCCCATAGCAACACTGAAAATCAGAACAATGCCATAGTGGTTTATGTTCTGTTGTTCACTAAATTAAAGAAGCCATTTCTATTAACTTTAACATGTGTAGTCTGTAGATTAGTCCAGTTTAAGAATATGTATAATAGTTTCTCTTAAATAATAGTAGTAAATTTCAGAGTTCAAGATTAGACTAGTAGTTAGTACACAAACAAGAAACACTACATGGATATATTAGTGAAGAGCGGCATGGATTGATTGTGCAATGATTTTAGGTGATGGACATTGGTGGTAGTGCAGCAGGAATGATCATTTCCGTATCTGTACGAATTTTTGTTAAATTTTCTTCTATTTGGTACTTAATTTTACAGGGTTGTGTTTTTCCGAGACTTGCGCGATTATCATATCACAGAAAAAAAAATCAAGTTTTTGCTTGCTTTTGTACTTCTTTATTTATTTATTTTTTCCTTGTTTTGCTTTCATTTCTTTGTTCAAATTCACGAACTTAAAGTTAATATACTTAACTCCACAATCCTACATTGTCTATAGAGGCAAATCTTATACGGTCTCCAACTCCATCCATAAAATTGGTTGAGCCAAATTTTCATCTTACTGCTGCATTTTGGTTTGTGTTTCATTTGCAGGCACCCAATCCCGTTCGAGCTTTATTTAGGGAGCCATGTGAACATGTTGCCGAAGAGGTGGTAAAGGTTCTAAGAGAACTTGCGGGTACCATAAAAACCCATCACCATGTTTCACCCCGCATCTCAGATCACCTTCATGAAGCCCTAGAAGAACTTGATGCATCCATTAAGAGCCAACCTAGGCTATTCCTAACTTCCAATTCAATCCAAGAAAACGAAGCATTCAAATCCACAGAGCCACCTTTTAGATGGCAATGCAAGAGGCAGCAGCAAGTCAAAGATTTATTCGGGAACAACATGAACAGAACGACGAGCAAGACAGTAATCACGTGTCTTGAATTTTCGGAGGCACTTCCATTTGCTGCATTTGTTTCGTTGCTAGTGGAGACCGTGGCTAGGCTGGACGTGGTGATAGAAGAAGTCGAAGAGCTGGGAAAAGTTGCACACTTTGAAGAGTTTCATGAGGAAAACATTGAAATCATGGAGGAAAACGATCTCAATGAGAACGGGAATGAATCAAAAGATGCTTCAAAACTGCGAATGCTTGTGGATAACACGGCTAACAAGTCCACGAAAGCAGCACCTAGTTCTCCTTCACATCGCAGGGAGTTTCATAAAGATGACATTGCAATTGTGGTTAGTAGTGGGAATGTGGATTTCAATAAAACAGTGAAGGATTCTATTGGTACCCTGCAACCACAAAGCCTTGTGAAGCATCAGGCAAGCTAGAGCAAATGATTTTTTCCTGGTAGATAGTTAAATAGGCGAAAGCTTCAATATTCTTTTGTTGAATATGAATGTCAGAATTGGGAGGGGATATTTTTGTCAAGTTTTGTTTTGTTTAAGAAGAAGACATTGACAGGAATTTTCCTTTGTATGAACTTTTGATGTTTCTTGATATAGCAAGGAAGAATAATATAGATCCAGCATTGATGATTGGCAGGATTTGGTCTTTGATCTCAACCCTTAACTATTAAAAAAAAAAAAGAAACGAAAATGTTAATTACTATAAAAACTATACAGTGAAGTTTCAATTTTGTCTTTAGAAGGTTGAGTACGTAACTGAGACTCTCGGTCAGTTTTGACATATTGCAAGTTCGGGGAGTGGGCCAAGTGTTTTACTACAACAAAATGGCTCAACTCTGATGGAAAATTAAGCCATTTTTCTTGTAGAGCTATATATATATAGACACCTTTTTTAAGTTTGGAGGTTTAAAGATCAATAAGCATGTAAAATTTAGGGTGTAATATGTATTTCAGTAAAAAAAAAAACTATATTATGCATTTGAGAATCAATTCTTCTGTTTTTGAACAATTAAACTAACAAAAAAATGAGTTAAAACTAATAGTGTGATCCATGATTTTAAAATCTGGATCGGACCATCGGTTCAACCGATTAAAATTGGAATCGGTCGGCACTCTGGTTACCGGTTCCGATTTGAACCAATAAACTATTTTTGACCAAAAATTGGTTGACTCGGTTGATCCATCGGTTGAATCGGTGGTTCAAATAGTAAAACCGGTTAATTGATCCAGTGAACCGGTTTTTACTCTCTTTTTTTGTACCAATTTTTTTTAATATTAAAATTAACCACTTTAAATAATATTGTAACTCAACTTTACTATATTTTAATTCATAAAAATTGAGATATTTTAAACTTTTATTAATTACTAATAATATATAATTTTATATATTAATGATGTCATTGTGTTAATAACATTTCGACCACCGGTTAAATCAATGACTCATCCACTCGTTAGCTTTTCCGGTTTGATGACATGTCTGAACATGAAAACCTTGGTGTTATCCTTAAATTGTCTTAGCTCACAAGGAATGATGAATATATACTACCGGTAATAATAAAAAAATATATTTATATTTTGAACGGTTCCCAATGAAAATGGGGGCCGTACTTGTAACATTAGTTTATAGGATAATATTAATTGTATATATATTAAATCAAAATAATTGATTGATCTAATTAAGTGGGATCTAGTTATCATGAAGTTAACTTCATTAGAAGTTGGTCAATTGATCAATACAGTACTGATACGCAAAGGGAGAAATTACCTCTCGACCTGCGTATTGACACTGTATTAGTCAATTGACCGAAATTAACTTCATGCTAACCACTCTGAATTAAGTATGATATACGGACTCTAATATAGACAAACTAATGTGAGTTCTTTAAGTAAGTTTTTGGGCTTGTAACTAGAGTTACTAATCGGGATTATTATAAAGGTTTAAATATAATTTATTACCTTAAACTATAGGTCATATTCCACTTCAGTGATCTATCTTTTAATTTTGTCAATTAGATGATTGAACTATTAATTTTTTCCACTTCCATTCAATTGGATATGTCAGGTCAAAATTGCTGACGTGGCATGCAGACGTGGTCAATTACTACACATGTGTAATAAAAAAATATTATTAAACAATTTTTTGATATATTTTTGAGTAAATAAGGGGTAAACATGTAAATGCATAAATATTACATCTAACACTAATATCAATACCACTCAACTACTCATTTATTCAAATTGAATCAAAAAATCAAAAATCTAAAAATCCTTTTATTAAATCAAATTACCAAATCCAAAAATCTTTTTAACAAACCAAATTATCAAACCCAAAAATTTAATTCATCACACCAAACCCAAAAATCTCATTCATCCACACAAAACTCAGATCTTCTCCAAACAAACTGAAGAACATCAACCCCAACGAACTAGAAGCAGATGTACCACCATCCGTGTCCCTCCGTCGCCAACTGGATACTTCATTTTCTTGTTGGAATCAATGGCTGGCAAAACAAAAAAGGTCGTGGAAGAATCTCACAAGATGGCCGATATGGACTAGGCGTGATCATGGTTGCGACTTCCGATTGACACGTGAGGCTTGGAGGGGAGACAATGGGTGACAATTTTTGAAGAAGCTTCCATGTCTGATAGGCATTTCAAGAAGATCAAAAGTCCTGAACAAGAAAACCCATTTCAATCATATGCTTCTAATTTAGCTCACCACACACCTTCTCCTTCTCTCTCCTCCCCTGTCTCTTATAATACAACACATATACCTTTTCCAACTCCATCGACCTCATCTTCCAGCCTATTTCCATTTGTTTTTTATGGGTCTCAAGAATTCATGGAAATTTTTAAAGATTCGGAGCAAATCCTCTGCCCCTACATCCACCATACCAGCAAAATTAGCAACAAACGATTTCTTTTGCACCCCATCACCAACAAAATCGACAAGGGCTCAAAATGAAGCAGATCATCCTTCCTTTCTCACCTACAAATTTCAATCAAATCCAAATCAACAAAATCCTAAAAACACAAAACAATCAGATCAATATAAATTGATTCATGGAAAAAAGAGCATAAAATCCTCCGTCGCCACCATATCATCCTCCTTCCTTTCTCACTGATCTTTTTAGGGCTGGGTCGATTTAGATTCACCGATCTGTTTAATTTATTGGAACTAAATACGAATGTAATGAAATAAAAGGATTTGTATGAATTTGGGTTGGTGAAAAGACTAAAGCTTTTAGCTTTTTAGGGGGATTAGTGGAACTTTTTGAAAAGAAAATGAGAAAGAAAGTTAATTAGATCGAAGGAGCTATGAAAATTAGATCTATCTTATCGGTTCTTTCTCTGATTGTTAATGTTAGAGTATGGCTGGAGTATTTGTTAATGATTTTTATTTATTTACATTTTTGCCCTCAATATAATAAAAATTTGAAATTTTATTTGAAAACTTAATTTTTTTAGTACACATCGGCACAAATTTGTCTAGTCAACGAGCCACGTCAGCAAATTCTGACGTGTCAAGTTCAACTGAATGAAATTAGAAAAAATTAGTTGTTCAATCATCTAATTGATAAAATTAAAAGGTGGATCACCGAAGTGAAATATGGCCTATAGTTTAGGGTAGTAATTTATATTTAAGCCTATTATAAATAAGAACTAAGTCAACTCTCTTGAACCTAGAGGCGTATAATATCGAGGGTTTCTCATGGAGCTAGTATCTAGGGCATCAAGGGGGTGGTATCTTATTCATCTAGATTTTAATTCGAATGTGTTTATCATGGACGCCGAACAAGGTATACATTGTTATTGATTTTCTATATGTTTAAATATTCTTCTCCTATTTATGTTAAAAAAATAGAATTAATTATTATTAAATTAATTCATACAATCAATATCAAGAGCTACCATAGATATATGTCTCTAGCCTAGTGAATAGCTCTGCTGCATGCGTTAGCCAGTAGCTCTAATGTTTATGGATATGGCACAAGCTTTGTATCCAAGTATCATCCACCTAGAGCTGACCGTAAGTCACATGCTCTGATGAGGTTGAAGAGCAAGCGTGTCAGTTTATGAAAAGATTTGATTTAATGGCAATTCGGTAATTTTTGCCAAGTTTATGTAGGGTTTTTTGGTCAAATTCTATCGTTTAGGCCTTCAAAAATGCTGTCAAGAATAAGCATGTGAATGATATTCCTATTTATATATGATTTGATTATGATATATATGAATGAATATGCAAGTATGCTTGCATTAAGAAAAGTCAGAAAGTCCTTTCGATAGATAATGTGAAACATATGTACAAGGACTTAGAATGAATTGATCAAATATGTTAGGTTGATCCTACATAAGCAAAACAGCTTTGTAAAGTCCTTAAAAGAAATGATATATAAGGACTATAAATGTAGAAAGATCAAGCTTGTTAGGTTGATCTTATAATGTAATAGATAGGCTTGTCTGATCGTCGAGCACTGCACCAGAAATCGTAGTCTACTAGGAGAGTCAAAGAAAACTCAAGAGTTATCAAGGCAGAATCGCAGTCTGCAAGATAGTAGATCTCGGAGTTAATAGACTGCCAGGAGAGACGAGAAAGGATCGTAGTGTGTCGAGAAGAACTTCCTCGGAGCCGTACTCTGCTGAGGAAGTCATGTTCAGAATCGTAGAGACAGTCTGTCTAAGAGCCGACCGAGATCTGCCAAAGCCAAGTCAAGAATCGTAGACCACACTCGGAGTCGTAGAGTCTACTGATCATATCAGAGGCAGAGATCGTAGTCGAGCAAGATCAAATGAAGACAGCAAGTATAAAGACAGAAATCAAAGAGTGTCAAGATCTGATCTCGTAGTCGTAGTGTCTGCATAGCCGAAGCTGAATCATAGAGTGCAGAACTAAGGCCTCAACAGATGTGCTCACAATGCCAAGGCAGAATTGTAGAGCAAATACGATTCTCAACAAATGAGCACTCCCAGAATATCCAAAATATGAAGCCTCTAGTTTGAGCTACAAAGATGCATCCCACTTGAAAGAAACCAGAGAGCACTCAACGAATGGCATGCAAGCTAACAGGAGATCTAAGCACCAACCCAATCAACATCCAGATTGAGTTGTGAAGCCATTCAAGATGAAGTCTTCCACAAGTTGATCAGAAGAAGACTTCAGTAACTGACTAAGGAAAGTCAGCAAGTGAAGTAGCTATCAAGTAAACAGAAAGCAACAATCTTGGAAGTATCCAGGATCGTAGTGTTTGCCAAACAAAGCAAGAACTGATGAAGTGTACACAGAGATACTGGCCAACTTATAAAGAACAAGGCTAAAGTGATTAAGCATCGTGTCAGTCCATTGATAAGAAGTGAACGGGAGGTCACAAAGAGAAAGCGAGCTGGACATGCCACAAATTTGAAGTGTCTTGCTATTTAGAAGAGGCCAGAACAAGGAGTCAAGCTATTAGTTCCTAAGATCAGTCGAGGCAAAGAGAAGTATTGAAGCACTGCACAAAAGAATGAAGAGGTGTTCTATATTGAAGATCCAATAAACACTCTTCAAGATCGTAGTGTTGTCTCAACCTGTTAATGAGAAACATTCAACAAGACACTACGATCAGGTCCAAGAAGAGATGCATCGAAACCATAGAGTTCGGTCATCTGAAGATTGAAGCATTGACAACGGTTCAATCTGAAGATTGATATATGAACAGAGCTTATTGAGAGCATCGATGCAAAAGGACAATCTCTAATCGAGAAATCAGAAGGAGGAAATAAAGTCGACTACCTGCCCAAGACATCAAAGTGACATCTCTGACGGGTTAGGTGAAACAGTAGACTGTAGTGTCAGAAAGTCATAAAGGAGATGTCATGTCACACTTGCAGTCTACACCAAATAACACGAGATCTGCGAAGCAATTCAAATAGCTCCCAACGGCTACATTACAATGGGAAGGTTGTGAAGGAGTATAAATTAACAAGAGCTTCAAAGATCAAGAGTTGCTGATGTTGAAAAATAGCAGAATCGTTGAGTTGTTGGAATGCTATTGTTGACTCTACGAGTTCCACCAGAGCTTAATATAACAAGTCTCAGTGACAGTGAGACTACGAAGCTGGAAGTGAAGCAGCTTTAAAGAAGAACTTGAACATACTAAAGCTTCACTCAACAAAGATGAGAATGCCATTGAAGATGGAAGCTAAGCTAAGAAACGAGAAAGAAAAGAAAATAGCATTCAGAAAAGTGGTAGAGCATAAAGAAGATCCAAAGAGCCACTCTACGAATCACTAAGAACCTAAAGCTGAACCAGAGCAAGTGCAGAACCATGTTTGCCAACAAGTCCAGAAGAGTTCGGGGAAAGCTAAGTGCCAGACGAAGTCTACCAAAAGCTCAAACACTTACCAGATCCAAATAGTGATGGTGCATAGCTGACAACAGATGAAGATGAGCAGAATGGAATGAAGATCAGCTACACCAAAGAAGATGTAGTCCAGACTCAAAGCAGAATGCCAAGAGGACTAAGCTAAGCTGCTAAGTACATAAAATGTTCAAGCTTAAAGACATCTTAGCAGTAAGGCACCAACAACAACAACAACAAGAAGCTAGGGCCTGAGGGGTCCTTGTCTGAAGGGACAAAATGAAGTTTCAAGTCTGTTGGGCTTGAAGAGTTCCTAGGGAACTAGAGGAGTTCCAAGGCTGATGGCCTTAAAGAGTTCTTAGTGAACTGAAGTTCCATGACAGCTGGCCTTGAAGGAATCTTAGTGATTCAGGGTGCTTCCCTTCCTTAGTGAAAATCCTGCTAGTTGAAAACAGAAGAGTGGATTAGGAGCTTGAGTCTCTGAACCACTTAAAATCCCTTGTGTCAATTAATTTATGTTATTTACATTATGTACTTAACTACTATGTATGTATTAACTGCTTACCACTTAACTAACTCCAAGAACAATGCATGTTGATTATGAATATATAAATGAAGGGGATCTTTTATTTATTCCGTTGTGCTTGAAAATATTCTTATGTTTATCATATGCTAATTCATTAGCAATAAAAAATAAAAGAGAAAAGTATTTAAAAATAAAAAGGATCTATTAAACCCCCCCCCCCTTCTAGATCTATTGTGTGCCTACTGGGAACTAACAAATGCATTTTAATGTTTTTAAGTTATTTTTGTAATTTTCCTTATTAGTTTTCCTTTACCGTTTTGGATTCCATTTTTAGGATTTTGTTATTTAAACGTTTTTTATGATGGGGAGAGGTAGTTTTTGATGAATAATAGACTTTTCTTATTTTTCAAAATTCTCTGAATTAGAATTTTGTTGCCTATTTCCTGGAATTCGTAGAATCAACAGGTTGTAGAATGTTATCGTTTGGCAATCGTGCGCGGTTCAACAATTGATAACAATTTTCTGTTTACTTCCGTTACGTCATGCTCCTAATTTTTCCAGTCACACAGTACCTAAAATTGAGTTATTATGTTCTAGAGATACTTGCTATAAAATCATTGGTTATCCACCAAATCATCCTAATAATCCATCTAATAGGAACAAGAGCATAAAGAAGTTTTATAACAATGGGGGATGCATATTCACCAGGCAACACTAGATTCTCTAGTTCTGGTCCTAAAGCCATGAAAACCATCACAGAGGCAACTTCTGATGAAACTTGTTTATCACAAGGATCTTCTTTACTGATGTATTTCATGGGAAATTGTTATATCTCACTATTACTAGGCCTGAACTTACCTTTTCTATTCAAGCTCCAAGTCAGTTTATGCAGGCGCCTATTGTTATTCATTTCCAAGATGATCAAAGGATCCTCATGTATCTTAAAGCTACAACTGATCAAGGTTTATTATATTCCTCTCACTCCACCCCTCAGCTCACGCCTACTATGATAGTGATTGGGGCACTTGTCCCACCTCTGGTAAATCCATTAGTGGTGTTTTGCCTTTTACTTAGGAATTCTTTAGTTTCCTCACATGATAAGAAGAATTAGAGAATTAAATATAATAGATTAAATATAACATATTGTAATATCTTTGTAATTAGTTATAATTTCATAATTCTTGCAATTAGTATCTTTGTAATTTCATAATTCTAGCAATTAGTATCCTTATAATTAATTGTAATCCCATAATTCTATGAGTTTTCTATTTAGGTACTTTGCCAACACTCAATCTTATATATATATATATATATATAGATATATATATATATTCATTCGTAATCAATGGAAAAGTCAAGCCATTATTTCTCAATATTTCTCTCTCTATATTTTTTACATTGTATCAAAGCACCCAAATTCCTGACTTGTTTCTTCTTCCTCCTTTTTTTTTCTTGCCCATAGTTCTTCTTCAACCATAATGGCTTCCGAAGACACTTCTACATCTTCCAATGCTTATACCACCATTCAAAATACCCAAGACCCAAATAATCCTCTTGTTACCATCAACACTTCAAACATCACAAAACTGACCACCACCAATTACATCACGTGTAACCTCTAAATCTGAAGTCTATTAGAAGGATATGATCTCTATGGATTTCTTGACGGGTCTCATCCCAGTCCCACAGCAACAACCACTGCTAATGGTAAGTCTACACAACATGGAAGCGTCAGGATCGTCTTCTCTTCAGTGCACTCCTTGATGCAGTCTCTCTACCTATTCAACCTCTTCTTACCTGAACTACCACCTCTCAAGAAGCCTGGACCACCTTGGCTAACACCTATATATAGAGTTGCACAAATGGCATGCGGCCTGCGACCTGACCTTGATCTGGCATGGGCCCAGCCTGGTCAAAGTCTGGCCTGGTCAAGGCCTGGATCGATCAGGCCTGACCTGCATGAATAAGATCAGACCATGTTTTTTTGATAAATATTCAGTCTGGCCTGGCCTTCCAAAAAGCTCAGCCTGGCCTGGCCTTCGGCCTGGTCCGGCTTGAAGCCTAGACTGGCCTGGCCCCAGGCCCCCATCCCTCTAGAGTCCAGCGGACATGCACGGATGCACCTACTTAGCGGCCTTCATTTCCAGCCCATGTGCTCTGCATATGACTCTTCCTCCTCCTATGCAGCGGTCCAAGCAAGCATCCAGCCCACTTGTGCATCGGTCCATCTATTAAGCTACGAAATTATAGAAATTAGGTAATGTTGAACTAATTAGTAGGCAGCTAGCTATTGCCTATTAGTGTCATAGTGATAACTCTGATAAGTCCCATCAAGTATTTAATTGTTGCAACTCTATTACTTTAATAGAGCCATAGACTCATAGTGATAAATCCCATCAAACTTTTTTGGTTCTTGGCTTCTTGCTGATCTAAGCTCATTTGGTTACTCACTTACTCCCTCCGAATTATATATGATCTTCAAATATATATATATATATATATATATATATATATACAGATTTCCAAATATATATTTTAGTGATAATATTAGCTAATATATATTGTATATGATCTCCAAATATATATATTTTCTTATTTTCAATATATTAGTTAATTTATTTAATATTAAATTATTAATAAGTTAGTTGATGTCATGATGATTTGATGGATTAAAATGTGAAGAGACCAAAAGGTCAAAAAAGAAAAAGAAAAAGAACAGTAAAGTAGCAAATTGAGTTGTCTTATCATTTGTTGAGTTGTTGGCATTGTTGCTCTGCTAGTCTGCTGAAAACTGCTCCACGTCCGACTGTCGAATGACAAAGTAGAAAAAATAAATTACTTTTTTTTGTTTATAAACAAACGGATAGTGCGCATTGCAACCAAAATATAAACAAGTAAGTAGAATGACTACTAAATGTGATTCAATTAAATTATATAATAAAGCTAAAAAGGAACTAATTGAATATTTTGAAATTTTTGACGGTAAAATTTGTTTAACAAGTGATGTTTGGTCTGCTGATCATCAACCCAGAGTTAGCTATATTTGTATTACTGCTCATTGGATAGATTCTGAAATGCAAATGCAAAAAAGAATTATAGGATTTGAATTTTTTGAATTACCTCATACTGTCACACAATATATGCTCAAATTATGTCTATTATTTGTACTTTTAAAATTAAAGATAAAATCATGAGTATTAGTTTAGATAATGCAAGTAATAACACTAGTTCTATTAACATGTTAAAAAATGATTTAATACCTGTAGTAAATGGTGCATTTTTTCATGTTCGATGTATATATGTCATATAATAAATTTAATTGTTCAATCCGGATTCAGTTACTTACAAGATTTAATATATAAAATTCGTGTTATGATTAATTATGCTTATGGTTCAAATAGAAGAATTCAAATTTTAGAATTTTTTGTCATGCAAGAGGAGAAAAATTTAAAAGAGTAAAATTTGATAATAACACTAGGTGAAATAGTACATATGATTTGTTTAAAGATGTCTATAAACATAAAAATATACTTATGGACTTTTATAATACACAAGCTGATCATGAATTAACAAATCAAGATTGGGATCTACTTGGTCAACTTTTAAATATTCTTAAAGTTTTTAAAACACACACAAAAATATTAAGTAGTGTTTATTATCTTACAATTCACCATGTTCTATTTGCATGTTTAGAAATAACAAATATATTTCAAGATTTTAAGTATGATCCTTTTTGGGCTAACCTTATTTTGTCAATGGAAGAAAATTTTAAAAAATACTCTGAAGACATGCCAACTGTTATTAATTGTGCAGCTGCATTAAACCCAATTATAAAATTACAAGGTGTAGAAAGTATTTTAGAAGATATTGTAGAAAATATGGGTAGTACTAATATTGATTATATTAAAAGAAATTTTAATAATACATTTACTGAATTTTATAAACAATATGAATCTATATATTCTACATCTATACATGCACCAAGTATTAAAATCATTATTAAAATCATTATCCAAGAAACCAAGAACTTCAACACACACAAGTAGTTTAAACGAACTTGATTTATATTGTAGTACTGATTTTAGGAGTTTTATGACTGACCAAGAATTTAAAAATTTTAATATACTCGCTTTCTGGGAAAAACATAAGCGGCAATTTCCTACTTTGGCTATGATGGCCCGTGATCTACTAATTATCCAAGCTAGTACCGTAGCTTCGGAATCTTGTTTTTCTTTATTTGGCAGGGTATTGGATGAAAAAAGTAGACTTAGTCCGAAATCGTTGGAAATATGCATTTGCTATAGAGATTATCTTGCCGCGCAAAGAAGAGTACAAAACATAATAGACGAACAAGATAGCTCGGAAGATCTCGAAGTCGGAGCAGAAATTGCCGAAAGTACAAATAGATAAAGATTTGAAGAAACTTTTTTGAAAATATTTTTATGAAGATTCAAAGACAAATATTTGTAATCGACTCATTCTTGATTATTGTTTAAGTTATATTTTAAAGTTATAAACTTATACTTATTCATCAAATTATTAATTCAATAAATTGATTTTTTTTACTTAATCATTAATATAATTTGTAAGTTGTAACTTAATTATAAGTTGTAAAACATTACTTTTACTTAATACATTAACCAAGTTTGAAGTTTTAATTATTTATTTTTAATTTTTTGTAAGTATATTTAATTAATATAATAGTTAATTTAAACTTCCTTGTAATTTTCAAGTATTCTAAAATTAAACTCCTTTGTAATCAATATAAAAGGTATTAAGGTAGTGAAAATTAAAGAATTAAATGCAAATGTTGTCTCACATCGCTAGTCACCTAGTTGCCTAGTTTATAAAGTAACTCCCTTATAATTAAAGTAACTCCCTTATAATTTATAAAGGTTGTCTGCTACTGCTATAGTCACCTACTCACCTAGTCTATAAAGAGTATAAGGATTAAGCCATTAAAGCTCTTATATACACTTCAAAAACTATTACTAAATTCTCTAAATTGTAAAATTGTTTTGTCTTTTTAATTAATATTATTGTTATTTTAAAATTAGAGATATATTTTAATTTTTTAAAATTAATTTGTAAAAATTTAAATTAATAAAAAATTATTTAATTTTAGTTTTAATAAATATAATAGTTATAAATTACTATTAATTATCATATTAGTTACTTTTTAAACTTGAACGGAATTATATTAGTTTTAAATTTTATAAATTTATTTAAAAAAATAAAATATATATTTAATTTTAAAATGGATATCTAACAAATTATTAGGTCCACTCATTCTTTCTCCACCTTCCTCTGTCATGCCGCCCATTATTTGAGGGATTATGACTTGGGAATGTGATACATAATAAAGCATGAGGCATGAGCTAACTGTTAAGCTGTTAAGGCAATAAAGCCTACTGTCAGCCGCACGCCAGGCCCAATGCCAACTGCCAAGTGAAGTTCATAATTCTCAAGTATAAATCATCTGCATAACAAATTTTTTAAAAAATTAAGTGCGAGGTTGACCGAACCGACTTGGGTCAGCTTTAACCGCCTACATGTGCCTTAACAGTCGATTTTCTTAGAATGGCTTTGGCCTTACACTCGCCTTAAGGCCTAAAGTCAAGGCCTGGCTCGACACAGTCAATCTGGCCAAGGCCTGGCAAGCCCAGACCGGACCAAAGCCAGCCCGTCACAAGTAACTCTACCTATATATGCCAAACCTTTTCGTGGTCACATCAAACAAATTAAGCAAAAATTGAAGTACTATGCCAAGGGTTCCAAGACGATCTCCGAATATATGCAATTTATAAAGAATATGGCTGATGAACTTGCTCTTCTTGGAAAACCCGTTGATGAAGACGATCTTATTAATAAGATTCTTGATGGTCTTAGTGAGGAATACAAAGGAATTATTGACGCAGTTAATGCACGTGAGACACCCATCTCCTTTGCTGAAATTCATGAAAAACTCATTAACAAGGAGGCATCTCCATCATTCCTTCCGGCCACCACCAATCCTATCAACAAATGCAACAATCACTTTTGGTGATATTCTCCTCTTCCTTGGCGTCCTTCCACAGCCACCTTTCACAATCAAGGACAACAATCTAATGTTCCTCGTAATGATCGACCTCCACCACGTCCATATCTTGGGTATTGCCAAGGTTGTGGCATTCTAAGACACACTGTCAAAAAATGCTCCCTTTATCGACTTGTCAACGCCCAATCCTCGCTGGCTCCATCGACATCACATCCACTAGCTCCGCGTCCTGCTACTTCATGGCAACCGCGGGCACACTTTGCATCTCTTGAGAACACCGACACTCCCACTTGGCTACTTAATAGTGGGGCGTCACACCATATTTCCACATATTTGAATAATCTTTCATTTCATACTCCTTATACAGGGTCTGATGACATTACGATCAGCGATGGCTTGGGGAATCACATTACCCATACCGGTTCCACCACACTTCCTACCCCTACTCGCACCTTCAATTTACATAATATCATTTGTGTGCCTAACATGAAAAAGTACCTTATTTTTATCTATCAATTTTGAAATACAAATCATGTTTGTATTGAATTCTTACCCACTGTTTTTCATGTGAAAGACTTAAGCACAAGGGCAATTCTTTTAACGGGAAAGTCTAAAGATGGTGTCTATGAGTGGCCAACCTCCTCTCCATGATTATCTTCTCCGCTCATTGCTTTTTCCAGTGTCAAGACCACTTCCTCCGAGTGGCACTCTAGATTAGGTCATTCATCATCACATATTATGCAACATGTTATGTCAACATTTTCTTTACTTTATTCTATATCACACAATAAGTCTCATTGTAATGCTTGTTTAAGCAATAAAAGTCACAAGCTTCCATTTTCTACATCAATAATTGTTTTCTCTCATCCCTTGTAAGTCATATTCTCTGATGTTTGGACATCTCCTGTTTATTCTGTTGATGATTTCAAGTATTATGCTATTTTCATTGATCACTTTACTCGTTATGTATGGTATTACCCCTTAAAGAAGAAATCTCATATCTATGATGTTTTTATCCGTTTCAAAGCACTAGTAGAAAATTACTTCAAACACTCCATTGTCAATCTTTACTCCAATAATGGTGGGGAATATCGAGCATTAGATCATTTTTTGTCCCTTCATGGAATTTCTCATCTTACCTCTCCCCCACATACACATGAACACAATGGTTTCACCGAGCACCGACATCGACATATTGTTGAAACTGGTCTTTCTCTACTTACTCATGCCTCATTCCCGCTCACATATTTAAACTATGCCTTTTCCACCGCAGTGTATCTCATTAATCGTATGCCCACACCCACACTTTCCCTTTCCTCTCTTTATGAGTCACTATGCTGCTCTCCACCAAACTACACAAAGCTCCGTATTTTTGGTTGTTTATGTTATCCATGGCTTCGTTCCTATTCTAGTCACAAACTTGAGTCTCGCTCCATCTCTTATGTGTTTATTGGGTACTCCCTCACCAAGGGTGCCTATCTATGTCTTGATCTTTCTACTTCTAAAATCTATACATCCCGTTATGTTCGATTCGTGGAATCCATTTTTTTATTCAAAGTCATTCTAAGTCATCCAAGTCCCGACGCACTCCCAAATTGGTTTCCATTAGCGTCATTTCTTCCCGCTACGGTTGGACCACTCAAGACACCCTCCACAGCCTCGACCTCGGACTCGGATTCCTCTTACAGACAATCTCCGGTCGACCAGTCCTCATCCTCTCTACCAGAACATTCCCCCATCACCAATAATAACCCACACAACCAACCCTTTTCATCTTTACCACTCTCTCCAGACCCTCCTCCTCTAATACCACCCACCAACACCCACACCATGACCCCTAGTGCTAAAAACAAAATCCATAAACCAATTCATAAACTTAATCTTACTGCTACATTCAACCCTCAACTTGAGCAGCAACCATTGAACCAAGCACTCAAAGATACTAAATGGCGTTTGGCTTTGTTCGAGGAGTATGATGCTCTTGTGCGGAATGGCATATGGGAACTTTTCCCACCTAATTCAACGCAAAATCTTACCGGTTGTAAATGGATTTTTCGAATTAAAAGTTTACCTGATGGCTCAATTGACATGTACAAAGCGCGACTAGTTGCTAAAGGGTTCCATCAGCGTCCTGGTGTTGATTATCATGACACATTCAGTCTAATTATTAAATCTACCACTATTCGCTTGGTACTCAGCCTTGCTATTAGTCATGGGTGGTCTCTTCACCAACTTGATGTCAACAATGCCTTTTTATAAGGCCATCTCTCTGAAGATTTTTTTATGGTGCAACCACTGGGTTTTCTTGATCATGATACTCCCACATATGTGTGCAAGTTACACAAGGCTATATATGGTCTCAAACAAGCACCACGAGCATGGTACCATGAGCTCTGACAATTTCTTGTAGCATCTGGATTTACAAACTCTCATGCAGACGCAACCCTCTTTGTCTTCAACACATGCGGTAATCTAGTCTATCTTCTTGTGTATGTTGATGACATAATTATTACGGGAAGCAATACCACAATAGTTCAACATTTTATTGATCTTCTTGGCAAAAGATTTCCATCAAAGATCTTGGGAATTTGACTTATTTTCTTGGTGTTGAAGTTGCAACTACTTCTACTGGTTTACTTCTCTCTCAACGGAAGTATATCACAAATCTTCTCACTCGCACAAATATGACTGGAGCCAAATCTGTCCCCACTCCTCTTGCCACCTAGCCTACACTTACAGTTCTTTATGGCACTGCCTTGACAAATCCATCTGAATACAAATCAATTGTTGGAAGTCTCCAATATTTATGCCTCACTCGTCTTGATATTGCATATTTTGTTAATAAGTTATCTTAATTCATGCATTGACCTAGCTACTACTAATCATTGGAATGTTGTCAATTAGCGCCTGCTGCGTTATCTTTCTGGTACAGCTAATCATGGTGTTGCATTGCACCACCACACATCTTTATCTCTTCATGCCTTCTCAGATGCTGATTGGGCCGGTAATAAAGACGACTACACATCCACCAATAATTATATTGTATATGTGACGCCCCCAAAATAGGTATACATCACCCATTCCGAGTCGTTAAATACATAGTACAAAAACAAATACAACTTCAGTAATACAATTGTCGTGCAAAATACGACAACACATATATTGTGAGTTTGAATACAAATATTGTCTAGTAAACAGTATACAAACTCAAAAGGAGTCCTCATTACAATTATTGATACACTATTTTACAAAATAGTAAGGACTACTAAAACAACTATCCTGAATCATCACTCCATACCTCGAATAGTTCCTGCTATGTTCTCACCTCCTGAGAAGAAAAATGGAACAAAAAAGAAAAGGGTGAGCTCAACTAGCCTACTAAAGAATATTATGACTAAGATAATATACAAAAAATTATCATTAGTCTTCAACAAGGAAAAATCTGATAGAATATAATAGACAACAAATTTTAGATCAACAACTACAGCGGAAACATTAATCTATTAGAAGAGTCAAGTAGAGAATGAATTCTACTATCTTCTAAGATTTAAAAGTCCATCATCAATATTTTATCCCTGTAACATCAATCAATATACACCTTGAATCAAATATTCATCTTTGCACTACAGTCCAAAGATATTCATTTGTATCACCTGTTGGTCATGTTCATCTCAACACATGTTCATCTTTGCACTACGGGACAAAGATATTCATCAGTTAATTAGTCATCTTTGCACTACAGGCCATAGATATTCTGTAATATCATCATTTAGGACTGAGGAGGATGAAAAATATCTTAAAGAAAACGAATCCAGTGAGACAAAAGGACAAATATTAGGGATTCGTACTATAGTTTATCTAAGTTCTAAAATACTCCATAATAATTAATTATGGAGTAAAATTTAAGAATAAAGATCAAAACATGGATACAATCAAAGATAGTAACCACAATAGACAACTTGGACAAAGAAAAGAAAAAAAATATTTTTCTGTGAATAGTGCCGTATTCGTGAATAGTGTCGTATACGTGAATAGTAACCCCGACATGAAAAAGGTAGAAATTACACAATAAAATCTATACCAATATTTCGGTATAATGATATTGAAAGAATAACATCATTATGAAGAAAATAACACCCCTTACCTCAAAAGAACAGTACTTCTGATCGGAATATCGGATGTAAAGCCGAAAGAAACTTGCACTGAATAGCAATTCTCAAATCATGAGTAGGATAATTCCTCTCATATTCTTTGAATTGTCGCGAGGCATAGGCTATGATTTTCCCATGTTGCATGAGAACACATCCTAACCCTTTGCCCGAAGCATCGCTGTAGATAGCAAATCCATCTAAACCAGATGGTATTATCAGAACAGGTGCCGAAATGAGTCTCCTCTTAAGCTCTTGGAAACTCTTCTCGCATCCCTCGCTCTATACGAATTTTGTATCTTTTGGAGTCAACTGAGTTAACGGAGTAGTGATTCTAAAAAATTCTTCCACGAATCTCCGATAATAACCAGCTAAGCCCAGAAAGCTATGTACTTTGGTCACCGACTTCTGTTGCTCCCAACTTTGTATTGCTTCAATTTTCACTGGGTCGATAGATACTCCATGATTTGACACCAGGTGCCCAAGGAATGCTACTTCCTCAAGCCAAAACTCGTATTTCTTCAGCTTGGCATATAGCTTGTTATCATGAAGCCTTTCCAGTACCAGCTTCAAATGGCGCTCATGATCTTCACGGCTTTTGGATAGATGAGGATGTCATCAATAAAGACAACAACGAACTGATCCAAATATTCCTTGAACACACGATTCATCATATCTATAAAAGCAACAGGAGCATTAGTCAATCCAAAAGACATGACTAAGAATTCATAATGCCCGTACCAAGTTCTGAAGGCAGTCTTTGGAATATCCTCAGTTTTAATCTTCAGCTGATGATATCCAGAACAAAGATCGATCTTTGAAAAGAATTGTGATCCTTGCAATTGGTCGAACAAGTCATCAATGCGAGGTAACGGAAACCTATTCTTGATGGTGACATGGTTCAATTCCCGGTAGTCAATACAAAGTCGCATACTACCATCTTTCTTCTTTACGAATAAAGCACAGAGCACCCCAAGGAGATGTCTTGGGGATTTAATGAAACCGATGTCCAACAACTCCTCGTAGTTGGACCTTTAACTCACGAAGTTCAATAGGAGCCATTCGATATGGGGTTTTAGAAATGGGCTGTATCTGGGTTCAAGGTCAATAAAGAATTTAACTTCACATTCCAGGGGTAGACCGGGAAGTTCTTCAGGAAATACGTCAGGAAACTCACTAACAACAGAAATATTATTCAAATCTGACGTGTTTTTGTTCAAGTTCGTGACATTGGCTAAGAATGCTTGACATCCGTTTTTAATAATAGAATAGCTTTATGGCTTGATATGACAGTGATTGACTTTAGTGGTTTGGTTGTTTGAATTTGCATAACAGGTTGGTTAGGAATATGAAAACTAACAACCTTACGAAAACAATCAATTTTAGCATGATGAGTGGTTAACCAATCAATCCCTAAAATCACATCAAATGCAAGTATTTTCAATGAAATAAGATCGGCAGGTAATGTGATGGTTCCAACTTGGATCAAGCAAGATTTATAAACAGTAGATGTAATGAAATTTTCTCCTAACGAAGTCTCAACAGATAAGTCAAGGTCTAATTTCTCCAGAGTCAAGTTCAAATGTTGAGCATAAGCAGGAGAGATAAAAGAATGGGTAGAATCGGTATCTATTAAGGTATAAACTTCGCAATAGTTTATGATTAGCTTACCCGTGATCACCTCGTTCGGGTTCCTCACGTTTTGGGCAGTCACGACAAACGCCCTTCCAGGAACCACCGACTTTGACTTGTCCGGGACAACCTTTGGAGTCACCATCCCCGTTGAACTTGGTTTCACAACAAGACAATCTCTAGCTATATGACCTTCCTTTCCACAGTTATAACACATCTTGGATTGTTGTGGGTAGTTTGGGCTGATGTGTCCCTCTTTCCCGCATTTATAACAAACGACCGGTGCTCGTTCTCCTCCCCTAAAAACAACTGATGTTTGTGCTGACGTCTTCACGTTATCATTGTTGTACCTTCTCTTTTTGAAATCTCCCCCCGACTCGCTTCTTCTACCATCATGGCCACGATTACCCCCAGAGTGGTTACCGCTTCTGTCCGAATGTTTTCCTCCCCGCTGGTTGTCATTGCTCCGACGACTGCTCCCACCGGTATGACCCTGGTTGTTGTCCCTCAATTGAACATACTCATTATCTCGCTCTAATAATTGAGCTATGTTTACAACATCTGAATATAAAGAAATTTATGAGAGGTAAGATATTGTCGAATCTCAGGTTTTAGACCTCTCAGAAACATCCGCGTCATTCGTTCCTCATTCTCTATCAAATGAGGTGCAAATCTAGATAACGCTAAGAACTTCGCCTCGTACTGGGACACCATAATGTTGTTTTGTTCCAGTCTAATAAACTATACCTCCTTCATATGACGAATACTTTCAGGAAAGTACTTGTCATTGAACAGTTTCTGAAACATTTTCCAAGACATGTTGAGTGCGGCAGGCTGGGTACGCTTCACAAATTCCCACCAGTAATCTGCCTCACCATGGAACATAAAGGTGGCGAATGGAACCTTTTGTTCCTCCGTGCATCCCAAGACATTAATATCTTAGTAATTTGTTTAACCCACGTTTCTGCCTTGATTGGATCCGGCTTTCCCGCAAATTTTGGTGGTCCCAACTCTTTGAACTGCTTGGCTGTGACAAGCCGCGCATTGCTCTCATTTCCACCTGTATTTTTTACACGAGTCTCCCTCGTCTGATTTTGAATGAATTGCAAAAAGCTTCTAAACATCCCATCATTCATCATTTGTTTGGTAGTGTTGTTTACAGGAGGAATATTGCCTTCCTGTTGCACGTTCCCTGGGTGGTGATTAAAGGTGTCTCCACGTTCTCATTCACTTCATTGTTAATATTTCCAGTTGTCATTCTCAAATACTGCCACAAAATAAGGGTTAATTAACAAATTAACATATCACATATTAACCATATGCTCCGACTAATCAACCAAATAAGCTTAGTTATGATACACTAGCGAAGGATTACTCGTCTCTCCCCTCCTAGTTCTATTCCCCGATCTCCGCCAGAGACCATATCCCTAAGCTCTGATACCAACTGTGACGCCCCCAAAATAGGTATACATCACCCATTCTGAGTTGGCAAATACATGCTACAGAAACAAAAATACAACTTCAGTAATACAATTATCGTGCAAAATACGACAACAAATATACTGTGAGTTTGAATACAAATATTGTCTAGTAGACATTATACAAACTCAGAAGGAGTCCTCATTATAATTATTGATACACTATTTTATAAAATAATGAGGACTACTAAATCAACTATCCTGAACCATCACTCCATACCCTGGCTAGTTCCTGCTATGTTCTCACCTCCTGAGAAGAAAAATGGAACAAAAAGGAAAAGGGTGAGCTTAACTAGCCCAGTAAAGAATATTATGACTAAGATAATATACAAAAAATTATCATTAGTCTTCAACAAGAAAAAATCTGATAGAATATAATAGACAACATGTTTTAGATTAACAACAGCAGCATAAACAACAATCCATTAGAAGAGTCAAGTAGAGAATGAATTCTACTATCTTCTAAGATTTAAAAGTCCATCATCAATATTTTATCCCTGTAACATCAATCAATATACATCTTGAATCAAATATTCATCTTTGTACTACAGGCCAAAGATATTCATTTGTATCACCAGTTGGTCATGTTCATCTCAACACCTATTCATATTTGCACTACGGGCCAAAGATATTCATCAGTTAATCATTCATCTTTGCACTACAGGCCAAAGATATTCAATAATATCATCATTTAGGACTGAGGATGATGAAAAATATATTAAAGAAAACGAATCCAGTGAGACAAAAGGATAAATATTAGGGATTCATACTATAGTTTATGCAAATTCTAAAATACTCCATAATAATCAATTGTGGAGTAAAATTGAAGAATAAAGATCAAAACATGGATACAATCAAAGATAGTAACCACAATAGACAACTTGGACAAAGAAATTAAAAAAAATTATTTTTCTGTGAATAGTGTCGTATTCGTGAATAGTGCCGTATACGTGAATAGTAACCCCGACATGAAAAAGGTAGAAATTCCACAATAAAATCCATACCAAAATTTCGGTATAATGATATTGAAAGAATAACATCATTATGAAGAAAATAACAGCCCTTACCTCAAAAGAACAGTACTTATGATCGGAATATCGGATGTAAAGTCGAAGAAAACTTGCACTAAATAGCAACTCTCAAAGTATCTATAGAGAGAGAGAAAACTTATGTTTCTAGTGTGATTTTCAATTCTAACCTAAGAGCCTATTTATAGGAAAATGCTTAGAACGCCATAGCAGACTAACTTACTACCTGATGACTTTACCTGCTACTATTCACGCCCACCATTTTTGAAATAAAATTTCAGCATATTTTTACCAACCAAAAATGGGGCCCACCCATGTTTTTAATAAAAAAAAAATTTATTTCCAAAACTTCAATAATTCATAATAAATAGATATTTTATCAGAAAAATACGAATTTTATATTCATTTTATAGGAAATTTAATTCTCTACAACTTTGTAGAAGAAAGTTTTTCCAAATTCTAAATAGAAAATGCCTGAAATCCACATACACACGATTTTTAATACCTTCATTTTGAGAAAATACTAATAAAATACCTCAACATTAATTCCATCATTTATAACCACAATAAATATATTCATCATTTATATCCACATAAAATAAATATTTTCTTATCATATAAATCAATAATTAATTATTCACAAATAATATTACAGAATCACAATAATGACAACCAAGTCGTTCCCAGGAAAGAGGGGACTTTTCGATACAGATTTCTCCTTATTGGCGCACAATTAGTTGACCAAACCCCTTCCTGCATGTAACTTCCTTAGACATTGCCAATAATGCTATCTAACAATATTATTCAAATAATATGAATTATTGATCTGATAATGGAGATACTGTGCAGTGACAATTATTAAAACAACAATAATATTAAATATCAACGTAGCACTTATTGAATCAATAAAATAAAATATTGAACAGTAATTATTGTAATAATTATTGAGTAAAGGCCTTCTTACGTAAGAATCAATAATTCAAATATATTGTGCAATACCGTGTCTTGCTATCGTGCAACCACGCCAGACATCGTATTTTAACCACCGGTATTCCAACAAAGTTGTTAATTGGTAACCATTCTTACCTGTTATTTATAAAAACTCAAACTTGTCGTTTTCTTCATCCGACCATTTTCCGTTATGGGGCCCACAAATGGTTGCGTCATCGTACGAATATTTCCCGACAACAAGAATATTCCACGACCAAACGAATATTCCCCAACAACAATATATGAATATTTTATAACCACTTGCTTATTTTGCAGAATTTGCACATTTCACCCATAACCAAAGTATTATATCAAATTATCACCTTATTATTCACAATAATAATTAGAGGAAATTTGATTCTATTTATAAAAAGTTGGGGTCTTACAGTATACCTCGATCGTAATCCGATATCATAATCCTCCAAGAAACAACGCACAGTTGCACGCTCCTCCACTAAAGCCGAATATCGTTCTGTTACTGCTACTGCTGTCGAGTTACATTGGATTTGTTCTCTTTTATCTGAGATTGGTGTTTCTATTTCTGTTGCTCCGATTATATATTGTGACAATGTTGGGGCAACTCATCTCTGTTCCAATCATGTCTTCCATTCACGAATGAAGCATGTTGCGATTGATTATCAATTTATTCAGGATCAAGTACAAACTGGAGCTTTACGTGTCACCCATGTTTCCTCCGAAGATCAATTAGCCGACGTCTTTGTGACGCCCCCAAAATAGGTATATATCACCCATCTTAAGTCGCCAAATACATGGTACAAAATTCAAATACAACTTAATTATACAACAGTCATGTAAAATACGACAAAACATAATCTAAAAGTTTTAATAAGAATATTGTCATCTAGACAATATCCACACTCAATGGAGTCCTCATTACATTTATTGTCACACTATTTTATAGAATAGTGAGGACTACTAAAACAACCATCCGGATAGTCAATCCGCTCCCAACTCGTCCCAAACTATATTCTCATTTCAAGAGAAAACGGTGAAAGAAAGGGTGAGCTCAACTAGCCCAGTAAGAAATATTATGACTAAGATAATGCAGAATAATTTATCGTTAGCCTTCAACAGTGTTAAACTGATAAAATATAACAAATATCAATTTTAACTGCAGCGAAACAAGCAATCCATTAGAAGAGTCAAGTAGAGAATAAAATCTACTATCTTCTATGATTTAAAAGGTTTTTCATCACTTTTATCGCTGAGACTCAGCTTAATAAATAAACCACATCATCCTTGCACTACGACCAAGGATATTCATTAGTATCACGACCATAATTATCCATGCACTACGGCCAATGATATTCGTGTATTCATCAATGGTCATGATCATGCCAACAACTGTCCATCAATGCACTACGGTCAATGAGGACTTTTTTCACATCATTTGTAACATTACGGTCATGATTATACCGAATAATCCATGGTCATAATCATACCAAGTCCATCTATGCACTACATGCCACAGATGACATTCAACATATTATAAACATGAGGATGATGACAATTCAATAAAACAAGTTCAAGAATAAATTTTAAAGATTTATAAGTTAATTTATCCTGAACTCAATAACGTCCAAATTGTCAATATGATACTATTTTGTGGAGTAAAATTCAAGAATGCTCAGAAGAATATTTTCATGAAAAGATACTAGATGAAGCGCAAATATCAATGATATTCCACTAATTTCATGGAGTATAGAAGCCAAAACTTTAACCAACTGAGTATAATAGAATATATGAAACCGCAAATGGGTTTTTTCCGCCATGCGGTAATCCACGTAGATAGATTATTCTAACAGAATAATAAAGAATGGAATAATGAAGAATTCACCAAAGCGCGTAATCCGCGATAGTAAAAGTTATTCCAATGTAATAAAAAAAATGGAACTAGGTCATGCGTAATCCGATGATAGCGGGATATTCAATGTAATAATAAAGAACGGAACCGAATCAAGTCATGTGTAATTCGCATGCACGGGATGTTCCAATGAGAATAATAAAGAACGAAACCGGTCATGCGTGAATCCGCACGCATGTGATGTTCCAACGAGAATAATAAAGAATAGAATAACAACAGAATTCACTAGGCATGCGATAATGTGCATGAATAAAAGTTATTCAACAGAATAATAAAGAATGGAATAACAACCCTTACGACAGTATTGAAGAAAATAACTCTCTTCATGAATACGAAAGAATAATACCCCTTACCTTAGAAAGAAGAGTATTCCGACTGGTAGGGCGATGATATTCTTGAAGAAAACTTATACTTTTTTCTACACTCAAAGCTTCTTAAACTCTAAAGAAATACGCTCAAGATTATAGAAGAATAATTCTCTGAATTTCTGGTGTGTTTTCAATTCTAACTAAGCATCCTATTTATAGGAGAATGGAAAGAATACTATGCAATAAAATATAATATATATTATATTATATATATACAATGCATGAGCCTGATAACTCACGGGTTGTCACCCCCGTGATTACCATCCCTGCTACTTTTCAAATTATTACATATGTATATATATAATAATAACACTAATTGTACTCCCTCCCTGCCAACTTGCAAAACATAATATACATATATATATAATACATATAGTGCTCCCTTTTTCCATCCTATATGATATATATATATATATATATATATATATATCATATATAATAACAAATAATACACCTCATGTGATCCTGCAATTTCCTAAATTCGTGACAAACATATCTCCCCCACCCCAAATGTCATTTTCACTAGTGGGCCCCACATGTGGTCCCCCACCATTATAATTTTCTACCGATTATTTTGAAAATTGGGTAAGTGGGAAATCCAAATAATAAGCTAATTTATAACAAATACTTCATAAAAATATCCTTAATATTTTTAACAACATTTATCATCATTATTATAATTCACAATATTAATCGACCAGGTCGTTCCCAGGAAAGAGTGGGCTTTTCAATAAGGATTTCTCCCTATTGGCGCGTAATTAGGTGACCAAACCTCTCCTTGACAGAACTTCTAGACATCGTTAATATTGCAAGTAATAATATTAATAACTTTGTCGCCTCAATTATTGATTTAATAATATATAAAATATTGACAACAATTGAATCAAATAACGTGAGATACTATGCAAAGAATTCATCGAAAGTAATAATTGAACAAAACCGAAGTGACTTCTCACGTAAACATCAATAATCAATATTGTGCTACTATGCAACCACGCCAGACATCGTATTTTTAACACTGGGTGTTTCAACGATTAACAGTAAAACTTTCGCCGTTATTTTCATAAAGTATTTTATCGTTTTCTCAATCCGATAATAATTTCGTTAGGGGTCCACCAATGATTGTGCCGTTATATTGAATATTTCGTTAAAACGAATATTCCTCGACCAATCGAATATTATATAACAACTGCGTGACTTTGTAAAATTTATAAATATTACCCACAACTATAACATTATATCAAATTCATTCCATAATATTCAAAAATGATATTTATAGAAAAATAATTTTTATTCATAACAGTTGGGGTCTTACAGTCTTGACCAAACCTCTCCCTCGCACTCGCTTTCAGTTCTTGAAGACCAAGATTGGACTCTCCACATGAGCTCCATCTTGAGGGGGCATATTAGAGAATTAAATACAACAAATTGTAATATCCTTGTAATTAGTTGTAATCACATAATTCTTGCGATTAGTATCCTTGTAATTAATTGTAATCCCATAATTTTAGGATACTTTCCTATTTAGGTACTTGGGCAACACTCAATCTTATATATATATATATATATATATATATATATATATATATATATATATATATATTCATTCTTAATCAATAAAAAGTCAAGCTATTGTTTCCGATCCCGCCTACATGTCAGCACTATTTATTGAGTATGAAGTAAACTTACATAGAAATTCTAAGAAAAAGTCAGTAGTTTCAATATCGTTCTGTTATTGCTACTGTTGTCGAGTTACGTTGGATTTGTTATCTTTTATCTGAGATTGGTGTTTCTATTTCTGCTGCTCCGATTATATATTGTGACAATGTTGGGGCAACTCATCTCTGTTCCAATCATGTCTTTGATCCATTCACGAATGAAGCATGTTGTGATTGATTATCAATTTATTCAGGATCAAGTACAAATTGGAGCTTTACGTGTCATCCATGTTTCCTCCGAAGATCAATTAGCCGACGTCTTGACCAAACCTCTCCCTCGCACTCGCTTTCAGTTCTTGAAGACCAAGATTAGACTTTCACAGGAGCTCCATCTTTAGGGGGCATATTAGAGAATTAAATACAACAGATTGTAATATCCTTGTAATTAGTTGTAATCACATAATTCTTGTAATTAGTATCCTTGTAATTAATTGTAATCCCATAATTTTAGGATACTTTCTTATTTAGGGACTTAGGCAAAGACTCAATCTTATATATATATATATATATATATATATATATATATATATATATGTGTGTGTGTGTGTGTGTGTGTGTGTGAGAGAGAGACCCCAGATTTTATGAATAAATATTTAATTTTCTCTAAATAATTTTTTTGAATATTATGGTGTGGATTTGATATAATGTTATAGTTGTGGGTAATATTTATAAATTTTGCAAAGTATGCAAGTTGTCATATTATATTCGATTGGTCTGGGAATATTTGTTTTATCAGAAATATTCGATAACGCTACACAATCATTGGTAGAATCTTATAACGGAATTATATCGGATTGAGAAAACGACAAAAATATTTTATAAAAATAATCTACGAAAAGTTTTTACTGCTAATATCTTGTTGAACTACTCTCGGTAATAAAGTATAAAGATAATGCGGGTCGCATAAGAAAGTTACACGGTATTGATTATTGATGCTTACGTGATAAGTCACTCGATTTTGTTTTATTGGTATTATTAATGTAATAATACGAGAAAATCTTTTTATATAAAATGTAATACTTTTATAAAGTTATTCTATAAATAGAATATATTATATTTTATTATGCATAGTGTTGCATAGTGTTTTGCATAGAGTTTTGCATAGTAAAATCTTTTTTATATAAAACAAAATACTTTTATAAAGTTATTTATTTTATTAGACAATAATTAGGATATATTATATTTTATTATGCATAGTGTTTGCATAGTGCCTGCATAGTGTTTGCATAGTAAAATCTTTTATAAAGTTATTCGTTTTATTAGATTATAAATAGAATATATTATATTTTATTTAAAAGATTTTGCTTTATATATGGACCGTCAGATTAAAGTAAATCAATCTGGACCGTTCATGAGTTAGTTACTATGCATTCCATTTTTCTATAAATAGAAGCTCATTCCTTCATTATTTCTTACGAATTCACTGAAACTCTAGAGAGAAAAACTATAGAGAAAAAGAAGAAAAGTGTTCTGCTACTTCACTACTTTTATATCCAGTACTCTTCTTTCTAAGGTAAGGAATATTATTTGTTGTACTCGTAAGGGGTATTCTTTCTTTCTTATTCATGAAGAGAACTTCTGTTATTCCATTCTTTATTATTCTGTTGGAATAACCTGTATACACGGGATACCCTATACTTGGTGAAATTCTTCTGTTATTTCATTCTTATTATTTTGTTGGAATAACCTGTTTATGCGAAATACCGCATACATGGTGAAATTCTTCTAATATTCCGTTCTTTATTATTCTGTCGGAATATTTTGTGCATGCGTTCTGTGAACACGGGTTCCATTATTTATTATTCGCCGGAATATCTTATGCATGCGTTACGCTTTGACACGACCGCTCCATTATTTATTATTATGTTGGGAATAACCTATCGGTGCAGTCTATCGCACGCATGGTGAATCCTTCTGTTATTCCATTCTTTATTATTCATTGGAATAACACATACATGTGAATTACCACATGCATGGTGAATGATCCTTTGTATTCATTCCTTATTAAATTGTGGAAATGATCTGCCTAAGTGGATTACCGTATGACGGCGAAAATCTATTTGCAGTTTCATATATTCTTTATTATACTCAGTTGGTTAAAGTCTTGACTTCTATACTCAATGAAATTAGTGAAATATCATTGATATTTGCGCTTCATCCAGTATCTTTTCATGGAAATATTCTTCTGAGCATTCTTGAATTTTACTCTACAAAGAAGTATCATGTTGACAATTTGGACGTTATTAGTTCCTGAATAAATTAATTCTTGAATTTGTTTTATTGAATTATTATGTCATTGTCATCATCCTCATGTTTATATTATGTTGAAAGTCATCTGTGGCCTGTAGTGCATAGATGGACTTGGTATGATTATGACCAGGAATTATTCGGTATAATCATAACCGTAATATTACAAATGATGTGGAAAAAGTCCTCATTGACCCATAGTGCATTGATGGACAGTTTTTGGTATGATTATGGCTATGGATTCTCTTCTACGCCGAGGTGCAAAGATGAATTGTTTTATGGCATGATCGTGGACCGTTGATGAAAACATGATTATCTATAGACGTAGTGCATGGATAATTCGTGGTCGTGATACTAAAGAATATCCTTGGCCTGTAGTGCAGGGATGATTTGATGATGTGGATTATTTATTGTGAGTCTCGGCCGATAAAAGTGATGAAAAACTTTTTAAATCATAGAAGATAGTAGATTTTATTCTACTTGACTCTTCTAATGGATTGCTTGTTCACCGCACTTAAACTTGATGTTTGTTATATTGTATCGGTTTAACATTGTTGAAGGCTAATGATAATTTATTCGCATTATTTTAGTCATAATATTTCTTCTTGGGCTAGTTGAGCTCACCCTTTTTTTCATTTGCTTTTTCTTGAAATGAGAACGTAGTTGGGACTAGTGGGAGCAGTGATGGTCTTAGATGGTGCATTAGTAGTCCTCATTATTACGTGAAATAGTGTGATAATAATTATAATGAGGACTCCTTTTGAGTTTGTATACTCTACAGTAGACAATATTTGTATTCAAACTCACAGTTTATGTTTTTGTCGTATTGTATATGCATAGCTTGTATTATTAAGTTGTATTTGAATTACGTATCATGATTCCATGACTCAAGATGGGTGATGTATACCTAATTTTGAGGCGTCACAATATATATATATATATATATATATATATATATATATATATAAAGTCAAGCTATTATTTCGATCCCACTTACATGTCAAGACTATATATCGAAAGTATGTAAGTAAACTTACATAGAAATTTTAAGAAAAAGTCGGTAGTTTCAAGTTTTGTTAGTATGTTTTAAAAAAACATTACATGAATTTTATTCAATGTTCTTTTGTATGAACTTTTCTTATTTCTTTCGATGTATAGTAAGAAACAATAAAATAGACCCTCCCCCCCCCCCCCCCGCACCCACCCACGCACCCATCCACCCACAGATGACTGACAAGATTTGGTCTCTCAACTGAATCAAATTCAACTGAATCAAATTCTGCCTTGCCGAGTCTATCTGCAGTTTGAAGCAGATAGCACGCATGCATGCAAAAAAAAAAAATTACATTTCTATCAATGCGTAATACTCACGCATGCATGCTTACATCAGTCATCACCATGCATGCTTATATGCCCAAAAAGAGTAATACGCACTCATTTACATCATGCATGATGATGTTCAATACAAAATTACACATATTAAGAAGTGTCATTAATATTAAAATTAGGTAATTAATGTTAATTTAAAATTTTATTAGTATCAATGAACTAATTAATTAATCATTTTCCTCTCTCTTTTAATTACTCTATCTAGATGAGATTTTTAGAGACAAAATAGAAAAGAATAAAAAATTATCCTAAATATATGTAAAACGACTTATATTATGAAAAAAAAAAATCTTCTAATGAAAAAGAGGGAGTATTGGAAATTTCATGGATATCAAATTTTGTACTTCCAATAAACGTTCAATCATTATATTGTTTCCTAAATATTTACATTTATTACACATGATCCATGAAAATATTGAGTAATTAATGAAATAATAATACTTATATTTTTGACAAATTTTGAAATCCTATTTAAGATTACTTGTGTTATTGAAAATATATACTCCCTCCATTCCTAAAAGATGAGTAGGTATAATTTGTACATATATTAAAAAAATAAAAATAAAAAATAAGAGAGTAAAAAGTTTTAAATTTATCTTTACTGACCTCACAAAATAATATAAATGATGAGTACTTATAGTTTTTTTATACTAATGAATCCCAATAAATGACATATTTATCGAAAAAAAGATTTATACATTTAGTCATCCTTCTGGAGATAGGGCACTGGCGGATCAACTTGGAGAGCAAATGGAACATTGCCTATGTTCAATTTTTTTTTTATAAGTATAGTGAGAAGAGCAAAAATAAAATTTAATAAACTTAAAGTGGCAAATTTATAAAAAAGTTAAACTTAGAGGGGTAAAAAAAACTTAAACTACTATTACTCTAAAAAAAATTAAACACGCGGTGTATAATGTATTCAAATTCTCATTCTCTACTTCGCTAAATTTCAGCCCAAAAAAAATCGCTACTACTAGGAATAGATTCTGAGTCCGCCCCTGAGGACGTAATTTGTTTTTTATATATGGATTTGTCTATACATATAGATAAAGTGAATCTCACTTTCATAAGTTTGTGAAAATAGTAAAAAACTAATAACAAAAATTAATTCATTAGAAAATAGTGCAAATAACAATCTCTTAAAACTTTAATACAGTAGAATCTCTATAAATTAATATTCGATAAATTAATAATATCTCTAAATAGTAAAAAAAATTCCAGTCTCGACTTAGGCTAATGAGATAAATTAATAATTTCGATAAAATAATAATTTTTAAAAAGACCCTTATATAAATATATGGTCCCATCAAAATAAAAAATTAATAATTCTTTTAAATTACAAATATATCTAGAATAATCTTGTAAAATATAATTATATTCTCGTTTATTTTGTCTTGAAATTCAATTAGATTTGAATTTCATCCTTAATTTTCTCATTACGTCCAAAAATTCAGGTATTATATTTTCGAATTGTAATAAAAACTTGTGAGGAGTTGTTGACGCTATCAGTGTTTCCTTTCGCGTTTTAGCTCATCCTCACAAGTATGACACATTGCATCAAAAAAGTATGATATAAACATCAATAAAATGTAATAATTTTAATGTAATTAAATTTATGTTCACCGAATAGAAAAACGTACTCTTTAAATTAGTAAATATAATTATTAATTTATTGATTAAATAATAAATATCTAAATTAATAAAAAAAAATTAATCCCAACGGTATTAATTTATAGAGGTTCTACTGTATTTGTGTTTAAAATTGAAAATCTGGATTGGGTAATTACTAAATAGTACTTCTTCCGTCCCAAATTAACTGCTCAGTTTTGACTTTTTTAAGTTAAATTGACTATTCTTAGAATTAATAATTAAGCATATATAAATATATTTTTAAAATTATAAAAATTAGGATTAGTAATAAATTGTATATACTTTCTTTTGGTTATAATCTCTTCACCTATATCTTAGCAAAAATACTAAAAAGATTAATTTTAAAAATGGTTAATTTGATTTTAAAAAATCAAAACTAAGCAATTAATTGGGGACGGAGGGAGTAATTAATAGTTAGCTTAATTAAGTAATTGGAATTGACTAATATTTTGACTTTATATGACGAGTGATGTAATATATATATACAACTCATTTCAAAAACCCCTCTCTCACGCTTTCTCTCTCGTTCTTTTTTGCTTCACACCCGTCTCTTTCTCTCGCTTACACCTTGCAAACTTCCTTCTTCTCTCTATACATAGCCCCTATATATATATATATATATATATATATTTGTACAGATATATAATCTCATTTTCTCTCTATATCGATACGATCGATACACCAATGGCGCAAGTTAACCCACTGCTGCCGTGCGACGGTGACGGAATTTGCATGCAGTGCAAAATCCAGCCGCCGGCGGAAGATATGCTCATCTGCAACACGTGCGTTACGCCGTGGCACGTGACTTGCCTCGTCGTCCGGCCGGAAACCCTAGCCTCCTCACTTCAGTGGGACTGTCCTGACTGTACAACTTTAACCTCCGTCGGAAATCCGACGATAGTTTCCGGCGGACCAAACGGAGAGCTCGTCGCTGCGATCCGCGCTATTGAGGCGGACGCGTCGCTGACGGAGAGGCAGAAGGCGAAGAGGCGACAAGAGCTATTGAGTGGAACCGTTTGCGAGACGGCTGATAAGGGGAAGGGGAAAGAGGAGGGAGAAAATGAAGATGATGTAATGGATATTATGGATGAGAACTTCAAATGCTGCTTTTGCATTCAGTTGACTGAGAGGCCTGTTACGGTAGTAAAATCGCCTTTCTCTCTCTCCTTTTCATTTCTCTTTCAAGTCAAATTGGCTCAATCTAAGTAGATAGATAGTGAAATTGGAGCCAACTCTAATAAGTGTACTAATAATCTATTCTTCATTGCTCTTATATATGTATGTATATGTTTCCCGAGGTTTATCTTTTTTTAAACGATTCTGCATTGTTTTGGGATTGATTTCAAGTTGGGTATATTAAATATAAATGTTTGTTTATTTTATAGATTGATCGATACCCGTGTTCAAGCATATTGTTTAATTAAAGATTTATTTAAGTTTATCTAGAAGCAATTTGTTTTGATTGGCATTGAGTGCATTGTTTATTTTACATACTCTATACAGTTTTTTAGAATTTAAAGATTGCAGGCTACCAGTTTTGATGTTCGTTTTCATTTAGTTTTTTGAATTTATATAGAAAGTAAATTGGGGCGTTCAGTTCAGGGGTATGTAATTTAATATGTCGTGCTTATAAGTTACTTGATTTGTCTTACCTTGCTTGAGTTGCTTTTGGGATTATATATGCATATCGATGCTTTAGAATTTGGAGTAGAGATTTTCTAAGTTTTGATTATGTCTTGAATTTCAAATTGCAAACTTTTATGCAAAAATGTCAATTTCATGTTTTGGGTGGCTTTGTCTCACCTATTTTGGTGAAAAAACAATGATTTATTTTACTTTGGTTTTCTTTATTTGGAGCTAACTCTTTTTTCTCCCCATCTTTAATTAATGTTGCTCTATGTTATTTTTAATGTTCCATCCTCACTTATAGGGGTAGGTGTCCGCTCTAATGCTTCCCTCTGTGTCATTAGAGGGTTTGCTCTGAACGTACGATGTATTTATGCTTTTCCACCCAAATAATTCTATATTATGAACCCTTCTTTCCCTTTTTAATATTATCTTGTATTTGGTATAGATGTTTCGTGATTGCAGAACCAGCATCTGAATTTCAGTTAAGAGATGAGTTTTCTGCTATGAGCAGGTGAAATTAATATATTACCAATTGACTGGGTGTCTTGGTCCATTCATGATGTCAGTATCTAGTTTCTAGTTCTGTTTCTGTTTATTTAATTGCATATATGTGAATTTTTGTTCTCTTGATATGGTTTCATAAAGAAGAGTTTGCATGTAACTTGGATAAGTTGAATATCTACTAATAAAGTTCATGGAATGTAATGAATTGATGGTCATCTTTTTCTTGTTCAAGACACCTTGCGGCCACAACTTTTGCTTGAAATGTTTCCAAAAATGGATTGGGCAAGGGAAAAGTACTTGTGCTAAGTGTCGCAGCAGTATCCCGCTCCAAATGGCACGCCAGCCACGTATTAACTCTACACTTGTAGCTGTCATCCGAAGGGCCAGGATGTCAAAACCGATTGCCACAGAAGGGCCGTCGAAAGTTAATCATCATGTGCATTACCAAAACCGGCCTGATACACCATTTACTTCAGACCGCGCAAAAAAAGGTGGAATGGCCAATGCCGCTAGTGGAAGGATTTTTGTCACTTCTCCTTCTGACCATTTTGGACCTATCCTTGCTGAGAATGATCCGGTGAGGAGTCGGGGTGTTTTGGTAGGAGACAGCTGGAACCTTCGCATGGAGTGCAGGCAATGGGGTATACACTATCCACCCGTTTCAGGGATTGCTGGACAATCCCGTTATGGAGCACAGTCTGTTGTAATTTCTGGGGGTTACGAGGATGATGAAGATCACGGAGAATGGTTACTCTATACTGGAAGGTTTGTTTGGACCTTCAAAAATGCTATAACCACTTATATGATTGCATGAAACTATTAGTTGTTATCTGACCATAATCTTGTACATCACTCAATGGTTGCTTTAAACTTTTAACTTGTAGAACTGCATAGGGTTACTGAAATAGAATGTTACATAAATAATCTACCCTCTGATGTGTGTGATTTTTTGAACAAACATATATCTTTTCTGAAATGGAAATCATAAATAAATGTGAAGTGATTTTTTTTGAACAAACATATATGTCATTATATATTCTGGTCTTCTGGAAATGGAAATCAATCTTAACTATTATATCTTCCAATCTTAACCTAGGACTCTCAGTATCACAATCCAACAGTGCTGTGATATGTTTTCAATAATCAAGATATGCGGTTTCTACACCCCAACATCTTGCAAGCCCTAAATGACCACATCACATGTTGTAACTTGATTGGGTTCCAAAAGTCCAATGCACAGTTCTTGTATTTGCTTCACCTGCTTACGGTGTACAGTGAGTGGAACTAAAGATTTTTTCCCATGTCAATTATCTTTTTTTTAGAGAACTTACAACTACCTGCAGGATTTTTTTTAATATTCTTATAGAATTATCATGGTTATTGCACGTCAGATATTTCCTTGTTTCTTTGTTCTATTCAAGGCTTTCTAATATTATTCTGTTCTTATGAATGGGTGTGGCAGCGGTGGGAGAGATCTTAGTGGGAACAAAAGGACTAACAAGACACAATCATTTGATCAAACTTTTAAGGACTACAACGAGGCTTTGCGATTAAGCTGCAAAAATGGCTATCCAGTCCGAGTAGTTAGGTAAAATCCATATGCAGAATTTCTGACCCTATTTGTTCACTTCTCAAATCATTTAATTGTTTATTTCTTGGTCCTCGACAATGAATCAAAATCATCTGACCCATAAAGATTAAGTATTTTTTGGTGGCTCTAGAATTTTATAATAGTCAAACATGATTGGCATGCAGGCATTTTATGAGTCTATGCCCCATGCTGAAGTGTTTACCTGAGGGGTATTATGTAGTTAACCATTTTTTGCGTGAGTTTGTCATATACACGTTCCTAATGAGTTAGCATCAATAGCTAGCTAACTCATACTATTCAATTTATAGTTGAGAAAGAACATGTACATTAATAACTTTCTTTTTAGGGTTTATTTCTAGTGAAGCATCAATACAAAGCTTGCTCATTTTTTGATAAGCTATGAAAGTCATATGGTGTCGTTTTAAGGTAAATGACATGATTTAACTTGTATTTGTCATCTTTGCCTTTTGCGATACCTACCTCAGACTCTAGTACACTGCATGCAGTAAACATAAGTTTTGGGTTTCGGTAGGGTTTGCAGATATAATGAGCAATATTCGTAGATACTCCAAAGAATATATCTGAATCTAGAATTGGGAAAAAAAAAAGAATGTTTCTCGATCCGGTTGATTGTTGTATTGATCAGTTTCCTATTCTATGTTGAGTACATTTGGCTTTTTGGACACCGTCAAATCTATAGTGGGCTATTGATTTCCAGTGTAAGAGACCTAGCTTTAAAGTTGAGTAGTGATCTTATATTACATGGGACATTGAGAATCCATTATTTCTTTTAGGGATGGTTACAAACTAGAGTTTGTAAATTAGGGAACTAACCTCTTTATGTTTTAATTAAGTTTCCATTTTGGTGGTTAATTATGTTAAAGTCAAACTTCCTTTTAAACCTTTAACTTCAAAAGTAGATCGTAATTGTGGGGCTTAGGTGTAGCATATATTTGTGGTATGGATTATTTGATTTACTATAAATGAGAGGGGTTTGTAGAATTTTTTGGATTCATTCTATATTAAAGTAGATTTGCGTTATTTATTTTTGCTGCAGATCAGCCAAAGATAAGCGATCTAGCTATGCCCCTGAGAAAGGATTCCAGTATGATGGAATCTATAGGATAGAAAAATGCTGGCGAAAAGTGGGAAAACAGGTAACTATTTTATTGAAACTAATTGGAAGATCACATTAGTTTTTGTTGTCTTGAAAGATTTTGATGATTAGGCTTTTTTGCTACATCAGGGCTTTAAGGTCTGTAGATACTTGTTTGTAAGATGTGACAATGAGCCTGCCCCATGGACAAGGTGTGTGCTACTCATGCATATGTGTTTCCTTTCTGAAAAGAAAATATCTCTTTAGTGTTTTTCACAAAATATATATGCAGTGATGAACATGGCGATCGACCTAGACCCCTACCAGAAGTTTCAGAGCTTAGACAGGCCACTGACCTGTTTGAAAGGACGGCGAGTCCATCATGGGATTACGATGTGAGTGGACAAACCTGAGAAGTTTTTCTTCCCGTTGATAATACTCTCTCCATTCCATAGTATTTTATCATTGTTGACTTTTTAAAGTCAACTTAAGAGATTTTTAAACTAAAAATTGACATTAGATACTTTTAATTTTAATCAATACAACAATGAATATTGTAAACTAACTAAAAAGTATTACTCATTGTAAGTTTTATTATTTCATAATTTTTAATAAGTCATCTCAATTTTAAGTTTGAAAATGTCTCAAATTGACTTTCAAAAGTCAATAATGATCATATAATTTGGAATGGATAATTTTCTGCCTTTTCAGATGTTTTGTGCTGATTATGTTTATTCTGGCTTAGATTATGCTGTTAATTTTAATAACAACCATTATCCAGTTTCAGTCCTCAGCCCTCACCCTGTTTCCTTGCATCTTGTCTTGAAACAATCTGTTCTTGAATTTCATCCATATGCACTTGTTTTATGATTAGCAGTTTCCTTTCTATGGTGTCTTAAGTCATTTAGTTATTCCAATTTTGAATTTCAGGATGAAGACAACTGCTGGAAATGGAAAATACCACCACCTCCTAGCCGGGTAATTACAAAAAACCGTCAGATTTCTGAAGACGGGCAGAGGGCGAGGAGAACAAAAAGGAAAGCAGAAAACATGTCTGTAAAAGAGAAACTTTTGAAAGGTTTTGTTCCCTTGCTTGCTATTTTCTCTCATTATCATTTATCGACTGGGCTACATACATGGTCAAAATGCTAGGTGCGATTGCCTATAGATTCCTGTAGAATCAATTAGTATCTTATTTTACGTTTATGGTTAGTATACTGAATCTCTCTATTTCTAGGTATTGATTTAAATTTAGACCGAAGCATTGGGTTTAAACTTCTCTAGAAAATTTTGTTGTAGTTCAAGGCAGACTATGTTTAGATTTTTGTTAGTGTGTTGGATCTTTCCTCACTGACGTAGAAATTGCAGATAATTTATTGTGGTACTGTTTCTCGTGCAGAATTCAGTTGTTTTCTTTGTAAAAATGTGATGACTCTACCCCTCACAACACCTTGTGCACATAACTTTTGCAAGCCTTGTCTAGAAGGAAAATTTACTGGACAGACTTTCACCAAAGAAAGGAACCATGGTGGCCGAACTCTTCGATCAAAGAAGAATGTCATGAAATGCCCTGCATGTCCTCATGACATTTCTGAATTTCTACAGAATCCACAGGTTCGTAACACATTATTATACCTTTCGTTTTGGGAATTAAATTTTGTGCATGTTGACAATATAATTCTAAAACTGCTTTTGGGCTATGATTCCATATAATTCTAGGCCAATTGACAATAGAATATGTATTTTCTTGAAATAAAGGTGAATAGAGAAGTAATGGATGTTATAGAGAAACTTCGACATGGAACCAAGGATGACAGTAATAAGGAAGAGTCCACTGAGGAGGACGCCCGTTCTTCTGAAGAAGATTTGGAGGCACTTTCGGAGGATGAAGAAAATGAAATATCAAATCCTCAAGCTGAGGAAAAGATTGAAGGGGCTCGTAAGCGGAAGGAAGCTGGTTCCAACCCTCCAGCTGAGAAGAAGTCTGAGAGGAAGCGAAAGAAAATTGATGTTGGTGATAGCTCATCGAAAGTTGACACTGAAGAGAGCAAGGAAGAGAAAACTGGTATTGTGGCTTGCCGTGGGAGACCAAAGGGAGAGGAAAAGGCCAAGAGCAAGAAGGCTAACGAAGCTGTGGATGAAGGAAATGGTTTACCTTTGAGTCATCTCTAGTTTCCCTCCATAGATATAATAATGACCCAGTGATTTCTCCTAAGTTAGCCATAAAATTGAGCTTATATTTGCAACTGTTGTTTTTAATTAAATTTTTGGCAAATTAGACCTTCAGCTTTTGTAGTAGCTAGTATTTTGTACTGGTCTGGTACTTTTTTCTTGAGCCAAAATGCTCTATAATTTGCTCCTTTTATGTGTATCTGAGGAGCTGGGAGAGTGGAACTGGCTGACATATAGCAAACTTTGTTAAAAGGATTTGGGTTTAAAAACTTTAGTAAGTTAATAAACTACCTCATTTTGTATGTTCCCTGTTCTCTTTATCTACTCCCTTTTTCAATATTTAATTACTTTAAATTTTATATATTGTTGATTATAATAGTATTAAAGTATAGGATGAAGTTTTACTTTTTAAAGTGGATTTGAAATATTTTTAAAATTAAATTTGTTGCAACTTATTTAACTTTTGAAATCAAAAGATTTAAAAATTAGTAGTATTATTTGGATAATTTATAATTTTAATGATTGTATTAGTTTCAAAAAATAAATATTGATTCTATATTTTGAATTTGTTAAGTTTGTTTTGGCTCAACAATACTTTTTTTTTTTTTTTTTGTAAGATGTACTTTTGAGTCTTCAGTTTGGTACTTCTTTACAAATTTTGTTTTGCTCTTTCTTTATGTTTGTTTTATGGAAAATGATATTCATATAGACAAATATTTGACGAAGTTGGATTGCGGCCAACGTGAAACTGTATACGATAATATATAATAAATTAAAGTGAAACCCTTCTTAAATCATACATATCTCATGTATGCACATACGTCACAATCATAATTAGACTGAAATTTTTTGATAATGTATAGCATGACTCTTATTTTATTATTCTTTTATTTGAAAATCTTTAATCTACTTTAATCAATATTAAAGGAATGCAAATTTTAAAATTTTTCTTTAATCAATACTCCATCTATTCCGTAATAATAGTCGTTTTGTTTAAATTGGAACAAATTTTTTCTTTAAAAAATCTATTATTATAGAATGGAGGGGGTATTAAACTATTGATGCTTAGGAATTATTTATTTATTTTGTTTACATAAAAGGATGTTAAAGAATTAATCTTCATTTGTTGGTAATATTGGAAGAGCCTCCAATTGCATTGTACGATGGAGATTGGAAACTGAAACAGTAGAATAGATATTGAAAGTCTCTATTTATTTTGTTAAATAGATATTGAAAAGTCTCTATTTATCTTGTTAAATTTAGACATGCCTTATTATTTACTAGAAACATGCATGCATGGGTTTGTTCAAGGTGATTATGGAGAGTGATTCTAAAAAGGTTATTGATTGTTTATCTTTGCCCAAGCTTGATGTTCATACTTTGGTATCGTGATTGAAGATTACCTGAATCTTAAACGTTTTTTGAGGCTATTAGTTTTAATCGGATGCTTCATCGTAAGTTGGTCAATTGATCAATACAGTGCTGACATACAGAGAGATCATATCTCGATCTGTGTGTCGACACTGTATTAATCAATTGACCAAAACTAACTTCATGCTAACCATTCCCATAAATATAATTGGTAACGACAGAAAATTTATCCAATTCTTTGAATAATTTTGGACAAAATAAACATAACTTGATATTATTTTAAGTTATTCCATAAATAATCACTTTCTTTCTTTTTTTTGACAAAGTATGGAGTACTATTATTGATTATCCAACATCAAAGCATTACAAATAAAAGGAGGTGGAGAACCTTTCCAAACATGGCTACCAGACATAGAACCCGACGCACGAGCTAAGGAATGTGCTGTATAATCGTCATTAATCGCCTAACAAAATAAATACGACAATCCTCAATATCAAGGAGGAGTTGCTTACAATCATCAATAATCAAACCTAAAGGACTCGGAAACGAATCAGATCCCCGAATAGCCTGAACCAGATTGAAAGCATCTGATTCAAGGATCACTTTCGCTGCTTGACTGACAATCATGCGAGTAAAAATTATGTAATCATATGATTAATAAATTTGAATAATGTATAGAATTATAGAGTTTGTTCGTATACATGGCAGCGATAGCGGTTGCATCATTTGAAAATTTATGATCTTGTTCTTTTATCATCAACTTATGTTGTTGAAATTATGATTCTTGTTCGAATAACTCATTTCAATTAGAATGGAATAACTCATTTCAATTTTCATTCCATTCCTTCAATCCAAACGCAGCATTAACCTACTATTTACTTGAAACAAATTACAACGAAGATTGATGATATTTACCGTCTCTGTTCCAAATTACAATCACATGTCTAGTAAATTGATTAAAAATCAACAACATATAATCATCTACAGTTAGAAATTTATCAATTGAAGGGCAAAATCAATCACAAATGAATCATCTAAAATTAGGTAGGAAGATTAAAACAAACCATCATCTCCAAAATCAATGAGAAATCCATCATGTGCAATTAGGGATTTATCAACTGAGAGGCAAAAGAGGGGAAACATAAAATTGAGAATATGCAATCAAAACGCAGCCATAAGAAATCCGTGCGTTACGTTTTTGCCTATCAAACACAGTTGCAAACGCGGACTTCTGTGATTTGGGCGACCCGCGTTGAGCATACCGAACAAGATCGTCCCTGTGTTTTCAACCGCACCAAACGCCGTGTTTGGGGACTAGCCGAACATGCACATAGTGCTTGAGAATTTCGGTCGTTTATAAGTAGATTATTTCAAACGCACAACTTATTTGACTGTGTGTGTTTATGGTCGTCCAAACGCAACGCTCTAGAAGAGGAGCGGTGCGATCCTATACATTTAAACCTCCAAACGCTATCGCTATAAACGCTCTAAAGATACCCATAATCCTGGTAGTATAATCTTTGCAAACAAATACGACCTGAGGGTCTTTAAGTTCGATCATCACCGGTAACATTTTATAAGCTCTGTTCCTTCTTTAAGAATAACATGGACATTCATTAAAGCCCTTCCAACTTTTTTGTTTGGAAAGACCTAAAAAAGAGTCGGAAATCAATATATTCAACTACTAAGCTTTAATGTTAGTAAGACCATAACCACTGCGCCCTATTGAATTTTTTCAAAACCAAGAAGAAAATAGTAGGCGTGCACAAAACAAAAAAATCGGAACCAGTCAGACATTTCATCAATCATTACTTTAGGTAAACTCTATTCTGTTTAATTCAAAAAAAAACTAAGCCAAAAATAAAAGAGTGGACATACAGATCTCAGTTCAACAATAAAGATCCACGTGTGATTAAATGCCTAAAGGGCAATAAAATTAAATGAATACTAATAACAAAAGCACATCGATCTCGATAAGAACCAAAAAAATATATATTCTTAAAAGAATCAAACAGTCCGAACGCGTAAACATCAATCTACTGGAAAGAAAATAGAAAGATTATCATTGATAAATTATAAAATTATAATTGATCCCAAGATCTATCAGAAAATTTTATTACAGAGAAACAGTACGTCTATAAAGTATTTCATCATCACTCTCATCTTCCTCATCAGATACAATCTCACTTCCTGGTAGTTCCAACTTCCCACCCATATAAAATGATGGACCGGCACTCTCTGTCTCGATATAATCAGCCTGCAGCCTCTCTTCGAATCTCTGGTCACTGCAATTGAGGAGCCAAGCCAAAGAACACCTAATACCTTTGCTCTGTAACCTCTGATACCTTGGCTTGATCCTTGATTCCAAGCTATAAGTAAAGTATTCTGGGAACTCCACAAGCTCTTTCACTGGCCTTCCAATTTCGCTCTTGAAGAAGTAAAAACTATTTTTCATGAGACCAATCTGCAGTGCAATTAACTGGGGGCATTTTACAACCATCTTGGCCACATCTGCAAGAGAGATGCCCCTGCCAAGTAAGAACTCGACCGGTTTCATAATCACATTTTGGTTAAGACTAACAATCTGTGGCATCCTCTCAATGACACGAGCAAACCCTTCAGGATCAATCTTGAGCTTCAAGTTAAAAAAATACTGTTGTGACGACAATTTAGCTTTCAGAGGAAGCCCAAGAATTTGAGGGTACTGAGAAATAACTGAAGCAAGAGCTTCTCTTCGAATCCCAAAACTGACTAAACAATTCACATTTGGTTTCATTGTCTCTTCAAGATCATAACCAAGTACATAAGCACGCTTCTCAAACATCCTTGCTAGCACTTTCTTAGGCAAGCCCAAAGAGACCAAATAATCCACAAGAGGCTTAATCATAGTTCCAACTCTCATTCCCAGAAAATATGGATATTGCGTCACCATTGGTCCAATATCTCTCGGGTTAACTCCAATACTAACTAAATATGCCACTGAGGTACTCATTGTCCCTTCAGGTTTAAACCCTAATAGCTCTGGATACTTAATAAGCACATAACCCATATCCAGCTTCTCCACATCAAGCCCGCGAAGAAACTTAACTATCGGAACAAGCTCAACAACAACACTCGCATGAAGTACGTGCGGGTAATTCTTAATAAACTCTCCAAGTTTCTGTCTTTGAATTCCAACCTTTTCTAAGTAACCCAACACCGGAATTATATTTTTCCGCACACTACAACCAAGCATCAGCGGATATTCATTGATATCATCAACAGTTAATCCTATCTTTTGCAAGAATTCTACTCGTTCACGCATTACTTCAACTGTAGAGGGTAATTCTAACTGCTCTAATTCATCAGGAACTATGCCTATACTCTTCAAGTAATCACAAATTATAACTCGTGATACAAGTTTCTCCTTTCGCCCTTGAACTACACCCCATGTGACTGTTGGCATTTCATATTCAGGAAATTTGTCGGATTGGGAAGAAAAGGGTCTAAATTTTGAAACCCCCAGTTCTTGAATACATGGGGTTTGTGGGTTATGTGAGGGTTTATGAATGTAAATGAGAGGAGTGAGAAATTTTTGTAAAATTGATTTAAAGGGTTGGTTTCTTGTTAAAAGTGAATTCATTTCTTGAAATCGCTAACGAACAGATAAAATAAGTTTCTTCTACAATCTAGCAATTCAGTTCTTGGTTAAATTTGTATACATCAACTGAAAATAAAGCTAAAAAATTTTAGGTTAATTTTTGCTATGAATCAAGAAAAATCAGGGACAAACGTGAAACGATAGAGATAGAAGTAAAGCGAGGGAGAGAGAGTACTCACAAACTCAAGCTTTGGGTATGATTCTCTTGGTCGGGTGAGCTTCTTATCTGGTCGGTTTTTTGGTCGATTTGGACTGGCTATGGCTGAGGAACTGCGGGCTATGTTGCCTCGCCGGTGGATTGCTTTGGATGAATCTGGGTTGCTATGGTATGGGATTTTGCTAGAGGAATTTGGGCAACTGAGCTCTAGGAGTTTGGGTTTTGGGGTTTTGGGGCTGAATCCTTCTCTAATTACATACTGAGTTATTGTATTTTATTTTAAATGACTTTTAGTATTTCAAATGTAAAAATCAAGTTAATTTTTTTAATAAATTCAGTAATAATAGAAGAAAAAAATATTAAATTTAAATTTCCTCATTCTTTCCTCTCTTTTTTTCCCATTAAAACTCGGAAACATAATGAAGTATGTTTTAGTTTTTATATCGATTTGTCATTTTTCAGCATTAATTCTCACTAATGAATTAGCTAATTGAATCAATATTTGGTCATTTTAAGGCTTTCAAATTTCTTTTCTCAAAAAATGTCTTTATTCCCGTCGTCTTATAATAAGTGATTATTGATACTTTTTTTACTTCACAAAAAAAATATTATTTGTAAATAAAAAAAATAAAAAAATCTTATGATTATCTTTTGAAATAACATAATATCCTCAATTTGTTATCAGAAACTCCACAAAAGGGTCTAAAAAAAAACTAAGATTAAAGCAAAAAAGAGATTTGGGAAAGAAGGTCTTCAAACAAGAGAAACCCTTTGCAGATCTAGATCAAGAAATGGAGTACAGGCTTTGAGAAAAGATTTTGGAGAGAACTTTGTTAGTATAATGCATGTTTTAGATTTGATGATGATATGTGAAAATAATATATATTTATAATCAATAGTTTTTGTACAGTCTTTGAAATGAAATTGGTGTAAAAGAATTTAGATTAGATATCAAACTTGTTAAGTTAATCTATTTCGTAAAGTGAATCTGATGTTTAGAATTAGATCAAAAGACGATCGTAAAGTAAGTAATTGAAGATCGTAGAGCATATTGATCGTAAAGTAGTTTTGAAGATCGTAAAGTTTTCTAAAGATCGTAAAGTATTCTGAAGAGAAAATTGTAAAACTTGTTGTTCGTAGAGTTACAACTACCAGTACTTTAAGCTTGTAGAATTGTCAAGTCATTCCTCAAAGTTCTTGGAGTACAAGAAATGATCAACCAATTAGAACAAAGTTGAGGATTGTCAAGCTAAAGACACTGAAGTTAAGTGTAAATTATAGACTCTGTCTAGCCAGACACTCTACGAGTGGACATTCAACTCTACGATTAGAAAATTCGTACAGTTCATCAATTGTAACATGAACTGATAGTGTTGATCCTCGTAGAGTGAAGACCCAAAGAAGATTGTCAAAAATTTTACACTCTGTTTCTGAGTTTTAAAATGGACAGAAAAGAAAAGAAATGGACGAAAAATTTAAGTTTTCTTTCTAATTCCTATGTTTCTGAGTTTTTTAATAAACAGAAAAGAGAAGAAATGGATAGACAACTTAGCCACTTTTCTTACTAAAGTTTTCCGTTCAAAATTGGTCTGATTTGGACGGAAAAAAATTTGGAATAAGTAATATTTTTATAATTCGCATATTATCCTCAACTTTCAATATAATAAATTTTAAATTATAATTTATGTCCCTAATTTATTTTTATCTACTAAACCTAAGCTAATAAAGAGAAATATACTTCTTGCCTCCTTGCCGCGAACAACTTCTTTTGTTGGAAATCAATAATTATTGTGACGCCCCCAAAATAGATATACAACACCCATTCTGAGTCGCCAAATACATGGTACAGAAAGCAAACTACAACTTCAATAATACAATTGTCGTGCAAAATACGACAACACATACCGTGAGTTTAAATACAAATATTGTCTTCAGACAATATCCACACTCAAATAAGTCCTCATTACAATTATTCAAATACTATTTTTACGAGAAATAGTGAGGATACATTAAAACATCTTTCTAGAACCATCACTCCATACCCCGACTAGATCCTCGCTATGTTCTCACTCTCCGAGAAGAAAAATGGAACAAAAAGGAAAGGGTGAGCTCAACTAGCCCGAATAAAGAATATTATGACTAAGATAATATACAACAAATTATCATTAGTCTTCAACGAGGAAAATCGATAAAATATAATAGACAACAAATTTTAAATCAACAAGCTGCAGTGGAAACATCAATCCATTAGAAGAGTCAGTAGAGAGAAAGAATTCCACTATCTTCTAAGATTTAAAAGTCCATCATCAATATTTTATCCCTCAGAATAACAATCAATATACATCTTTAATCAAATATTCATCTTTGCACTACAAAGCAAAGATATTTATTTGTATCACCAGTTGATCATGTTCATCTCAACATCTGTTCATCTTTGCACTACGGGCCAAAGATAGTCATCAGTTAATCATTTATCTTTGCACTCTGTGCCAAAGATATTGATAATATCATCATTTAGAGACGGAGGATGATGAAATTTTTTTAAAAAAGCGAATCTAGTGAGGACGGAAGGACAAATAGTAGGGATTCGTATAACAGTTTATCCACGATCAATAATACTCCATAATAGCAAAATTCAAAAATAAAGATCAAAACATGGATACAATCAAAGATAGTAACCATAATAGACATCTTGGACAAAAAAGAAGAAAAATTTATTTTTAAATTGAATAGTCTTAGATATCGTGAATAGTAACCCGACGCTAAAAAGTTTTAAATTTGATAAAAGTTCATATTAATACTTCTAAGATAATGATATTGAAGAAATAATATCATATATGAAGAAAATAACATCCCTTACTCTCAAAATAACCGCATCTTACGATTGAATTTGAGGATATAGTCTTGTGAAACTTGTCTTGAAAAAATATAAACTCACAAAGTATCTAAATACTCACAAAATACGCTCGATAATATAGAGAGAGAAAGAGAGAAAGCTTATATTTCGGTTGTGATTTTCAATTCTAACTTAGCCCTCTATTTATAGGAAAGTGTTAGCACGCCGAAGTAGACTTGACCTGTAACCTGATGGGTTTACCTGCTACTATTGCCACCCACCACATTTGAAATAAAATTCAGCACATTTCTTCACCAACCACAAGTGGGGCCCCACTCAATTCTAGAATTTTCCACCAAAATCATTTATAAACTTAATTTCCGAATCAGTCACCTCTTAAAATTCATAACAAATTATACGTTCATTTTTAACGGTTCAAAATTTGTGGACATATACTCAACTTATATATGTATAACATATCCAAAAATCACAACGATCCAATGGTCGGATTAAAAATTATGACTCACGCAATATATCTCAAAAATACTGGTTTAATTTTTAATACCTTCATTCCGATAAAAATACTGATAAAACACCTCAACATTAACTCTTTCATTTTTAACCACAATAAATATATCCAATATTTATATCCACATAAAATAAATATTCCTTATCATATGAATCAATAATTACTTATTCACAAATAATATTACAAAATCACATTTATAACAATCGGTAGTTTCAGAAAAGAGGAGCTTTCCAATAAGAATTTCTCCTTCTTGGCGCCGCAATTAGGTGACCAAACCTCTCCTCGAGCAGAACTTTCTAGACATTGCCAATAATGCTATCTAATAATATTATTCAAATAATATGAATTATTGATCCGATAATGGGAAATCTTGTGCAATGATAATTATTGAAACAACAATAATATAAAATATCAACGCATGACAATTATTGAATCAATTAAATAAAATATTGAGCGAAGAATTACTTTAACAATTATTGAGTAGTGCCTTCTTTACGTAAGGATCAATAATTCATCAATCTGTGCATCCACGCCAGACATCGTATTTTAACCACCGGGTATTTCAACAAGTGTTAATTCAGAATAACTACTGCAGATTATTTATAAAAACTCAAACTTGTCATTTTCTTCATCAAGCAGGTTATTACATCATATGGGCCCATAATGATCTGCGCGTCGTCGCATTTAATATTCCAAACAACAACAAGAATATTCCACGACCAAACGAATATTCCCTAGAAAATAATGATTATTTTATAACCACTTGCTTATTTTGCAAAATTTGCACATTTCACCCATAACCGAGAGAATTATATCAAATTAATACCTTATTATTCACAATAATAATTAGAGGAAATTGATTTTATTTATAATAAGTTGGGGTCTTACAACCTCCCTCCTTATGAAATTTCGATTCTCAAAATTGACATACGCATGCGGTGTTTGAAAAGGTGAGGATACCTCGCTTTTATTTTCGATTCCAACTCCCAGGTCATCTCTTCAATAGCATGGTTACTCCACAAAACATTAACTTGTGGAATAACCTTGGTGCGTAGGACATGCTCTTTCCTATCCAAGATCTTAACAGGTACTTCTTCGTACGTTAAATCTTCGGCTATCTCGTCTGGTTCTAGCGCAATAATATGGTTCGGGTCTTTCACATATTTACGAAGCATGGATATGTGAAAAATATTATAAATACGAGACATACTTGGAGGTAATGCGAATCTATAGGCCACATTTCCTATCCGATCAAGAATCTCAAATGGACCAAAAAATCGTGGATTGAGCTTTCCTCTCTTTCCAAATCTTGTAACTCCCTTCCATGGAGCAACACGTAACAATACATGATCCCCAATATTAAATTCCACGTCCTTTCGATGAAGATCAAGATAACTCTTTTGTCGATCTTGTGAGATTTGAATACGTTGTCGAATCATTTGGATCTTTTACGTAGTCATGCGTATTTAATTACGGTCCCAACAACGTTGCTTTCTCCCACCTCGTCCCAAATCTTTGGAAACGACACTTTAAATCCATACAACGCCTCAAATGGAGCCATGCCTATACTTAGCGATAATCGTTGTTGTAGGAGAATTCCACCGATGGTAGGTACTTATCCCAACTTCCTTTAAAATCTAGGACACAAAGTCTTAATAGATCTTGAGGTTTGAATAGTCCTCTCGATTGTCCGTCTGTTTAAGGATGGTATCTTAGAATCGAATCAGAAATCCATGCCCATAGCTTTTCTGCAAGCTAACCCAAAATCGTGAATTAAATCTTGGGTCACGATCCGAAACTATGGATACTGGCATGCCATGCAATCTCACAATCTCATTCACGTACATACTAGAAAGACGTTCAAGGGAATAAGTCTCTCGTATAGGCAAGAAATGGGCAGACTTGGTTAATCTATCAACAATAACCCAAATCGCATCTATGCCTTGAGAAACCTTAGGAAGACCCGTAACGAAATCCATAGTAATGTGTTCCCACTTCCATTCCGGAATCTCAAGTGGTTGTAATGGACCTTTTGGCACTTGATGCTCCGCCTTTACACGTTGACAGGTTAAACACCTCGAGGTAAACTCCGCGATCTCTCTCTTCATATTGTTCCACCAAAATGTGTCTCGAATATCATGATACATTTTGGTACTCCCAGGATGGATTACAAACGGTGTGTTGTGTGCCTCTATCATAATTCTATGCTTCAAGTCAGAATCGTTAGGAACACAAAGTCTGGAGTTGAATCGAAGTATTCCTTCTTCATCGATTCTTGCTTCTGGAATAACACCTTCTTACACTTTCTTCTTCATACGCATCAGCTCCAGGTCTGTAGCTTGAGCAGCTTTAACTTTATCGATTAAAGTCGGTTCTACTCGTATATTCGCCATCATCACGTGGGTCCCTGGAGTCTTTAACTCAATCTCCATTCTTTGTAAATCGTACAAAATGGGTTTTGTGTTAACAACATCCTTTTCGCATACCGCATCACGATCTTCTACTCAATGTGTCAGCTACTACGTTCGCTTTTCCAGGATGGTATTGAATGGTATGATCGTAATCTTTCAACAGCTCGAGCCAACGTCGTTGCCGCATGTTGAGTTCCTTTTGGGTGAAGAAATATTTGAGGCTTTTATGATCCGTATAGATCTCCAATCCCCATACAAGTAGTGTCTCCAGATTTTCAACGCAAAAACGACTACTGCCAACTCTAGATCATGAGTAGGATAATTCCTCTAATATTCTTTGAGTTATCGTGAGGCATAGGCTATGACTTTCCCATGTTGCATGAGAACACATCCTAACCCTTTGCCTGAAGCATCGTTGTAGATAACAAATCCATCCGTACCAGATGGTATTGCCAGAACAGGTGCCGAAATGAGTCTCCTCTTGAGCTCTTGGAAACTCTTCTCGCAGTCCTCGCTCCATACGAATTTCGTATCTTTCCGAGTCAGCTGAGTTAACGGAGTAGCGATTCGAGAAAATCCTTCCACGAATCTCCGATAATAACCATTAAGCCGTAAAGTATGTATCTTGATCACCGACCGGTTGCTCCCAACTTTGTACTTCGCTTCAATCTTCGCCGGGTCAACAGATACTCCATATTTTGACACCACGTGCCCAAGGAATGCTACTTCCTCAAGCCAGAATTCGTATTTCTTCAGCTTATCATAAAGCTTGTTTTCACGAAGCCTTTCAAGTATCAGCTTCAAATGGTGCTCATGATCTTCACGGCTTTCGGAATAGATGAGGATGTCATCAATAAAGACAACAACTAATTGAGCCAAATATTCCTTGAATACACGGTTCATCATATCCATGAAAGCAGCTGGAGCATTAGTCAATCTAAAAGACATGACTAAGAATTCATAATGCATGTACCGAGTTCTGAAGGCAGTCTTTGGAATATCCTCTATTTTAATCTTCAGCTGATGATATCCAGAACGAAGGTCGATTTTTGAAAAGAATTGTGCTCCTTGCAACTGGTCGAACAGGTCATCAATGCAAGGTAACAGATATCTATTCTTGATGGTGACATGGTTTAATTCTAGGTAGTCAATACAAAGTCGTATACTCCCGTCTTTCTTCTTTACGAATAAAATAGGAGCACCCCAAGGAGATGTCTTGGGGACGAATGAAACCGGATGTCTAATAACTCCTCAGTAGTTGGACTTTTAACTCCGAAGTTCAATAGAGCCATTCGATATGGGGATTTAGAAATGGGTTTTGTACCCGGTTCAAGGTCAATAAAGAATTCAACATCACGTTCTGGGGGTAGACCAGGAAGCTCTTCAGGAAATACATCAGGAAATTCTCTAACAGCAGAAATATTATTCAAATCTGACTTGTCTTTGTTCAAATCCATAACATGGGCTAAGAAAGGTTGACATTCGTTTTTCAATAAACGAATAGCTTTATGGCTTGATATGATAGTGACTGATTTTAGTGGTTTAGTTGTTTGAATTCGTATGACAGGTTGGTTAGGAATATGAAAACTAACAACCTTACGAAAATAATTAATTTTGGCATGATGAGTGGTTAACCAATCAATTCCTAAAATCACATCAAAAGCAAGTATCTTTAAAGAGTTAAGATCAACCAGTAATGTGATAGTGCCAACTTGGATTAAGCAAGATTTATAAACAGTGGATGTAACGAAAGTTTCACCCAACGGAGTCTCCACTGATAAATCAAAGTCTAATTTCTCCGGAGTCAAGTTTAAACGTTGAGCACAAGTAGGAGAGATAAAAGAATGGGTAGAACCGGTATCTAGTAAGGTATAAACTTCGCAAGAGTTCAAGATTAGCTTACCCGTAATCACCTCGTTCGGGTTCCTCGCGTTTTGGCCGATCGCGACAAACGCATGCCGAAGAAGCCATTGATTTCAACTTATCTGGGGATGACCCATGGAGTCACCATCCCCGTTGAAATTGTTTTGCTTCTGAGAACAATCCCGAGCTATGTGGCCTTCCTTTCCACGGTTGTAACATACCTTGGATTGTTATGGACGGTTTAATGATATGTCCTCTTTCCCGCATTTGTAACATCTAAGCTGGCGGTCGTTCTCCTCCCCTAGAATTTGTTGTTGGTGATGGTGCTGCTGCTGATGTCTTCCCGTTATTGTTGAATCTCCTCTTTCTAAAATTTCCACTTGACTCACCTCTCATATTATCATGGCCACGATGACCACCTGAGTGGTTACCGCCTTTGTTCGTATTTTTCCCTCCTCGTTGGTTATCATCGCTTTGATGACTGCTGTCACCGGTATGACCCTGGTTGTGGTCCCTCGGTTAAACATACTCACTATCTCGCTCTAATAATTGAGCCCTGTTTACAACATCTAAATATAAAAAAAATTTATGAGATATAAGATATTGCCGAATCTCGGGCTTCAGACCTCTCAGAAATATCCTCGTCATTCGTTCCTCATTTTCGACCAAATAAGGTGCAAACTTGGATAACTCTGCAAAATTCGCCTCGTACTGGGACACCGTCATGTTGTTTTGTTCCAGTCTGATAAACTCTACCTCCTTCATATGACGAATACTTTCAGGAAAGTACTTGTCATTAAATAGTTTCTGAAATGTTTCCCAAGACATGTTGAGTGCGGTAGGCTGGGTACGCTTCACAGACTCCTACTAGTAGTCTGCCTCACCGCAGAACATAAAGGTGGCGAATGGAACCTTCTGTTCCTCCGTGCATCCCAAAACATCGAATATCTTGGTAATTTGCTTGACCCATATTTCCGCCTTGATCGGATCCGGCTTTCCAATAAATTCTGGTGGTCCCAACTCCTTGAACTGCTTGGCTATGACAGACTGCACGTTGGTATCACTTCCACCCGTATTTTGTACACGAAGTCTCCTAAATCGATTTTGCATGAACTGCAAAAAGCTCCTAAACATTCCATCATTCACCGTTTGCTCGATAGTGTTGTTACAGAAGGAATATTGTCTTCCTTTTGTACGTTCTCCTGGTTTGTGACTAAAGGTTGTTCCACAGTCTCATACACCCCATTGTTAACGTTCTCGTGCCCATTCTTAACATCGCCAGTAAAACAAGGGTTAATTAAACAAATTAACATATCACATAATATCCCTATATTATGGTGACCAACAAATAAGCTTAGATAAGACACACTAGCGAAGGATTTACTCATCTCTCCCCTCCTAGTTCTATTCCCCGATCTCCGCCAAAGACCATATCCCTAAGCTTTGATACCAACTGTGACGCCCCCCAAAATAGGTATACAACACCCATTTTGAGTCGACAAATACATGGTACAGAAAGCAAACTACAACTTCAATAATATAATTGTTGTGCAAAATACGACAACACATACTCTGAGTTTAAATACAAATATTTCCTTCTAGACAATATCCACACTCAAATAAGTCCTCATTACAATTATTCAAGCACTATTTTATAGAAATAGTGAGGACTGTTAAAACATCTTTCTAGAACCATCACTCCATACCCCGACTAGATCATGCTATGTTTTCACCTCCTGAGAAGAAAAATGGAACAAAAAGGAAAAGGGTGAGCTCAACTTGCCAGTAAAGAATATTATGACTAAGATAATATACAACAAATTATCATTAGTCTTCAACAGGGAAAAATCTGATAAAATATAATAGACAACAAATTTTAGATCAACAATTGCAGTGAAGCAAAGAATCCATTAGAAGAGTCAAGTAGAGAAAGAATTCCACTATCTTCTAAGATTTAAAAGTCCATCATCAATATTTTATCCTTGTAACAACAATCAATATACATCTTTAATCAAATATTTATCTTTGCACTACAGGCCAAAGATATTCATTTGTATCACCAGTTGGTCATGTTCATCTCAACACCTGTTCATCTTTGCACTACGGGCCAAAGATAGTCATCAGTTAATCATTTATCTTTGCACTACAGGCCAAAGATATTCAGTAATATCATCATTTAGGACGGAGGATGATGAAAAATATTTTAAAGAAAACGAATCCAGTGAGACAGAAAGACAAATAGTAGGGATTCGTATAACAGTTTATCCACGATCAATAATACTCCATAATAGCAGAATTCAAAAATAAAGACCAAAACATGGATACAATCAAAGATAATAACCATAATAGACATCTTGGACATAAAGAAGAAAATTTTATTTTTCTATTGAATAGATGTCAGATTCGTGAATAAGGCCGTATCGTGAATAGTAATCCAGACACAAAAAGTTCTAAATTTGATAAAAGTTTAGATTAATACTTGGCATAATGATATTGATTAGAAATAATATCATATATGAAGAAAATAACATCCTTACCAAAAAATAATCGTCTTACGATTGAATTTTGGATATAGTCTTGTGAAACTTGTACTAAAAATATAAACTCACAAAGTATCTAAATACTCATAAAATAAACCGATAATATAAAGAGAGAGAGAGAAAGCTTATGTTTACGGTGTGATTTTCAATTCTAACTTAGCCTCTAGTTATAGGAAAGTGTTAGCACGTCGAAGCAGACTTGATTTCGACCGCAACTTCGATGGCTTTACTTGCTACTATTGCCATCCACCACATTTGAAATAAAATTCAGCACATTTCTTCACCAACCACAAGTGGGGCCCCACTCAATTCTAGAATTTTCCACCAAAATCATTTATAAACTTAATTTTCGAATCAGTCACCTCTTAAAATTCATAACAAATCATACGTTCATTTTTAATGGTTCAAAATTTGTAAACATATACTCAACTTATATATGTATAACATATCCAAAAATCACAACGATCCAACCACGATTAAAAATTATAACTCACATAATATATCTCAAAAAATCTTTGGTTTAATTTTTAATACCTTCATTCCGATAAAAATACCGATAAAACACCTCAACATTAACTCTTTCATTTTTAACCATAATAAATATATCCAACATTTATATCCACATAAAATAAATATTTCCTTATCATATGAATCAATAATTAATTATTCACAAATAATATTCTGAGAATCACATTTATGACAATCGGTAGTTCGAGGAAAGGAGGCTTTCCAATAAGAATTTCTCCTTCATTGGCGCCGCAATTAGGTGACCAAACCTCTCCTTGATGTAACTTTCTAGACATTGCCAATAATGCTATCTAATAATATTATTCAAATAATATGAATTATTGATCCGATAATGGGAAAATCTTGTGCGATGACAATTATTGAAACAACAATAATATAAAATATCAACGCAAAGAATTATTGAATCAATAAAATAAAATATTGAGCAAGAATTCTTGTAACAATTATTGAGTAGTGCCTTCACGTAAGGATCAATAATTCATCAATCTTCATGCATCCACGCGTATTCATCGTATTTTAACCACCGGGTATTTCAACAAAGTGTTAGCATTAACAATAACTACGCAGTTATTTATAAAAACTAAAACTTGTCGTTTTCTTCATCCGACAGTTATTCTGTTATGGGGCCCACAAATGACTGCGCCATCGTATGAATATTCCCCGACAACAAGAATATTCCACGACCAAACGAATATTCCCCGACAACAATGATTATTTTATAACCACTTGCTTATTTTGCAAAATTTGCACATTTCACCCATAACCAGAAAATTATATCAAATTAATACCTTATTATTCACAATAATAATTAGAGGAAATTCGATTTTATTTATAATAAGTTAGGGTCTTATAACTATAATAATAGATTTTGTTAATTTCTTCATTTATTCTCTTGGTAGCAATATAGAGGTTTTAGCAATAGAGGTATACTTTCCAGATCTTAATTGTTATCACAAGAAAAAGGCCTAACAGTGACCAAGACTATCAGCGACCGCATATCCGGTCGCTGATACTATTTATAGCGACCGACATCTACGACTGTACCTTAAAGTAGTCGTTAAATACTATCCACGACCGCATGCAGTCGCTGAGAGGTCGTTATTACAAATTTGCCTCGTAAAATTTGGCACGAAATATTGGCGCCAAGGTTTTGTGCGATCACTTAACATCAGCGACCACATGCGGTCGCTGATAAGTCCATGTCATTAAAATTCAGCGACCGCAGATGGTCGTCATTCTTTGGCGTCATTGATCAAACTAAATGAAATCGAATGTGTCTTTATTTCGACATAGAAAACGGAAGAAAAAAAGAAGAAGAGAGTGAGCTCAACATAGAGAGAAGAGGGAGAAAAGGGGGAAAAGAGAAGGAGGAGAAGGAGAAGCTGACCGCACCACCGGCCAGCCACCGCCGCCACCGGCCAGCCGCCGCCCCCACCAAACACTGGTATGTACTTTTCATTTTAGGTTTTCTTAATATAAATTATCTCTTCTTCTTCCTCCTGATGAAATTGAGAAGTTGTATTCATTAGTCAAGCAATCGATTCATTTTATCGTCACTTTTAGGTAACAATGTTTCCGTTGAATTTCCTTACAAGATTTCGTTTTTAAGTCAATTTTTTTTTCTTATTCGATGTGTTTTGTTTGCTAGAGAATAATCATTCATATGAATAATCATTTGTTTTTCGGAAGCATCTGAATTGGTTTAAAAGATTTATTGTTAGAGACTTGAATTTCAGTTAGTTAGATGTTACCCAACACAGTAATTTTCTAACAATACCTTCCATTCGTCCCACAAAAAGAGTCCCAATTTGTGAATTTTGTAAATATTAAGACTGTATATTTATTTTATGTTTGGCCCTACAAATATAAGTAGTTAGTTAAGTAGTGGTAGGCTGGTAGCATGGTAAAGAAATTATGCGGATAAACCTAAGAATATTGGGTTATTTTATATTACTATCAATCATCTACCTAAAATTTATTGAAAACTACATCCTAAAACTCGAAATAATATTACTTCAACTGAAGTTGGGATAGCTTAAAGTTTTTTGTCAAGAAGAGCAAGGGGGTAAACCTTGTAAACTTTCATGAATCAATGAATTCAATTCTTCAAGTAATTGTTCGATTTGATTGGAAATTTTTATATTTCTCTTGGTTTGTGTCTTGGGTGCCTAGAAATGTCCATATATGCATGTCTTCGTGCATGTGGCTAGTCCATATTGTAGGGGAGACTCTGGCGAATTTTTTTTAAGTATTATAAGTATATTGGTGATCCACTAGAGCCTATTAAGGGGTTGTTGGAGCTGATGGGCTGGGATTGGGGCCGCGAGGCCACACGAGGCCACGCCAAACTTAGCCAAGCCTCACGGGGCCAAGCCAAGCTTGCTTGTCAGCATAGTAAGCTATTGGGGGCTGTTAAGCCAAAATAGGCAATGCTAGGAAAATGTTAGTGCAACAGAGAAGGTAACTAGACACACTTGGTTAATAAAGAGACTGTTTTGGCATCTGAATACCAACCAAATATATATTACTGATATAAAGCTAGCATGAATGAAATACCTTACGTATTCACTTACGATTAACAATAAGAACAAATTTAAAACAAATTAAAATAAAATAACATGATATAATATAAAGTTTCTCATACCACTTTAATTTACATTCATTCGTTAACATTGAGTATACTTAAATGTTAATCATATGCTTACAAGTATGCTCAACTCATATGGTTACAAGTATGCTCAATTCATATGCTTACAAGTATGCTAAAATGTTAATCATATGCTTACAAGTATTCTCAAGTCATATGGTTTCAAGTATGCTCAAGTCATATGATTAATAAGCTCATGTTGTCTGTAGTAGGTACCGTGGTATCATGGACCTCTATTCAGACCGTAGTTGGATGGCACGACGAAAGTCAAGTGCCCAGATAGGTGCTACAGCTGAATTTAGAGCTGGTTGCCAAGTGTTTTTGGATTATGCGTATAGTCACCCGGAATGTATGAATGGTAAGTCACAAATACGATGTCCATGTTTGAAGTGTAGAATATAAATTATATGGATAGAGACGTGATAAACTATCATTTACTTGTTTCTGGGTTCATGAGAAATTACGAAGAATGTTGGTGGGCACATGGGCAGAGAAGAGATGGTGGCATCACAGATGTACACAATTCGGGCAGTAGTACTCATCGTATGAATGAAATCGTTCATGATATTGCAGGGCCAGATTTTGATTGGGAACAAGGCAGAGAGCAACCTATGAATTCTTATGCCAAAGACTTATTTAAGTTGTTAGACGAGGGTAGCGAGCCATTGTGGCATGGGTGCACCAAACACACTACATTGTCTGCAGTGGCGACATTACTTAACATCAAGGCTGATCACAACATGAGCCATGAGTGTTTTGAGTCTCTCTTGAAGGCTATTAAGAGTATGTTGCCTGACGGTGAGAAATTGCCTGGTAACTATTACTTTTGTAAGAAAATAGTAAAGAAGTTGGGTCTTGGATACCAAAAGATCGATGCATGTCCCAACGATTGCATATTATTTTATAAGGAAAATGAACAGATGACAAGGTGCACATTTTGCAGTCATGATCGGTTTAGGCCTAATAAAGAGGGTGTGACTACAAAAAAATAAAGTATACCGTTTAAGATTCTAAGGTATTTTCTAATAACACATCGGCTAAAAAGATTGTACATGTCTTCAAGAACAGCTGAACATATGAGTTGGCATGCGAAATCTCCAGCTAAAGATGGAGAACTAAATCATCCCGCAGATGGGCAGGCTTGGAAAGATTTCAACATAGCACATCCTGGGTTTGCATTGGAACCTAGAAATGTAAGGCTTGGATTGCCCACCGATGGTTTCAATCCGTTTGGCCACTCAGTTGTTCCGTACTCATGTTGGCCTGTGATTGTTACTCCGTACAACTTGTCTCCTTGGATGTGTATGAAACAGCCATACTTGTTTCTTTCACTCGTGGTTCTTGGTCCTAAGAGTCCTGGAAAGAACTTAGATGTTTACGTGAGACCTCTTATAGACGAGTTGAAGGTATTGTGGGAGGATGGAGTACAGACTTGGGATGTTGCAACGAAAACAAATTTCAACCTTAGGGCAACGTTTATGTGGACTATAAGTAACTTCCCAGCTTATGGTATGTTGGCTTGTCCGTATTGTATGGAGCATACAAAGTCGTTTAATCTATCAAAAGGTCAAAAGCCTTGTTGGTTTTTGATCGTCATCGCTTTCTACTGGGTAGATCACCCGTTTTGAAGAAATAGAGAACACTTGAAATGGAAAGTAGACAATGATATACGCCGCACCGCGATTATCGGGAACGGAGATGCGAGATCGTGTGATGAGATTCTTTGGTTATCCCATTTGGTAAGATTGATGCCACAAACATAATCAATGGGTTTCATGCTAATCTCATAATCGGGTTCGAGAAGCATCTTTTGGGAACCGCTTTATTGGTCTACAAATTTGATTCATCATAATCTAGATGTGATGCATATTGAGAAGAATGTGTTTGACAATGTGTTTAACACTGTGATGAATGTTACAGGGAAGACAAAAGATAACAATAAGGCACGTTTAGACATGAAAGATATTTGTAAGCGTCCTGGATTAGAACTTTATGAATCCCCTAATGGTAAGATTGTCAAACCGCATGCAAGGTACACATTGTCCAAAAAGCAAGTTGAAGATGTGTACACATGGGTTAAGTCTCTTAAACTACCAGATGGATATGCGTCAAACATTGCAAGGTGTGTTACGGTGGGAAATTTCAAGGGATGAAGAGTCATGACTGTCATGTGTTCATGGAGAGACTCATGCCTATATCATTTCGGGATCTGCTTGATAAACCAATATGGGATGCTTTGACGGATCTTAGTCGTTTCTTCAAAGACTTATGTTCAAAATCATTAAATGAGAAGGACATGTCTGTACTTGAGAAGAACATCATAGAGATCACGTGTAAACTGGAAAAAATATTCCAACATGGTTTTTTTGACTCTATGGAGCATTTGCAAATCCATCTTCCCTATGAAGTTCGTGTTGGGGGTCCAGTTCAATATAGATGGATGTACCCTTTCGAGAGGGTGATGGGAAACCTTAAGAGGAAGGTGAAGAATAGAGCTTATGTCGAGGGGTCGATATGTGAGGCATACAGTTTCGATGAGATATCTACGTTTGCCTCAGACTATTTTCCGGACGAAGTCTTGACAAAGGCCAATCGAGTATCGAGACATGATGATGGGGGAAATGTTGAACTAAATGGTCGGCTCTCTGTATTTGGTCTATCGGGCCGCGCTTATGGAAAAGGGAAGCACATATTTCTCTCTAAGCAAGAATTACATGCTGCACATACTTACATTCTTCTCAATTACGAGGAGATTAACGAATTTGTGAGGTACACATGTAAACTTGATAATTTATCTTTTAAGTTGAAAATTTATTCCAATATGTTAATGTTTATATCATGGTATAGATTGTACGATGACGAGTTAAAAGTGAAGCATCCCGGCATAACTGATAAAGATATTCAAATCAATCGTGATAAAAAATTTGCACTTTGGCTAAAGGACAAAGTAAGTTCAATTTTTAAGCACGTAGAATATATATACTCTATGTTAACTATGACTTCATTTAATAAGATGGAGTTTTTGTAGGCTTTGACTGAGGGATCAACGATTCCGGCTAATGTACAAGTCCTAGCTATGGGACCAGACAGGGACCAAGTCACCGTACAGAATGGTTACAAAATAAATGGTTGTGAATTTCACACAAAGGCATACGGGCGCCAGAAAAGAACAACGAACTCTAGAGTGTGTGTCCAAGGAGATTATTACAATGAGCTTGGTCGTGCCTTTTATAGGGAGTTGGAGGAAATCGTGGAGAGTTCGCCAGACAAGGTCACGTGACGGGGTCATATTCACTTGTTCAAGTGCCGTTGGTTTGATTGAGGAAAAAGGGATACGTGTTGACTGACATGGAATCGTCGATATTGACCTCCATAGGTCTGCGTACTTCAACGAACCGTTTATTTTACCAACTTAAACAGTACAAATATACTACACTCCTAGTCCTGTTAGGAAAAGGGATAGACCGCCTACAGATTGGCAAGTTGTAATTCATACTCCCGCGTGTAGTCGTGTAGAAGTAGTTGATGGGGAGATTTACCAAGAGCAGATGCTTCATAGTCAAACTATAATAAATGTGGAGGACAACAATGAAGTAATCCAGTTAGATGGTGGAGATGAACCACATGAATTAGATCCCGAGTCAATACTTGTGTCGAGATGACATTGATCTGAGAAGAAGGAAGAGTTATTGATCTGAATCGACCATGAATCAAGCGAGATGATGGTTATGAATCTGCAACACATATATGAGATGATTCGAATGGAGACATTAACACTTGAACAAATGAAATGTATGTTTAGCATTACATGTTTTTATATCATTATCATGTTTATGTACTAAACTATTTAAATAGAACTTAGATGTAAATTGCTTTTGTTTATTATCATTTTATATTCATATATATACATGTTTATATCACAGTCATATTTATTGTCATATATACATGTAATCAAATATGACTCATAATAACATCTTGAAATTTGTAATATCTGAGATGGCTTACAAAGCGTATTGAGAAAAAAAGTGTGTGGCGGGTAGGGGGCCTAATCATGTGCCCAAGGCCCTACTAATCCCGGATGATCGGATTCTTATTTGATTCGCCTCCTCCGATAAAAGACGTATCGTCCAAGATATATCATTTATATATAAGTATTTAAGATTCCATTTATACAAGATATATAGAACTGTGATGTAAATTGCTTTAATATATCTACTTATCGTTGATGTAAATTGATGTTAATATGCTAATTGATGTTAATATGCTTATTGTATTGAAAATTTGTATATTTCTCTCTTGGTTTGTGTCTTGAGTGCCTAGAAATGTCTATATATATATGTAATGTGTCGTGCATGTGGCTAGTCTATATTGTAGGGGAGACTCGCTAATTTTTTTAAGTATTATAAGTATAAGTTTGAAAAATGTTCATAAGTATTATAACTTAGATGTAAATTGCTTTAATATATCTACTTATATTTGATGTAAATTGTTGTATATTATAGTGATTTTTCGAGATAATAAGATCGTCAGTGCATATCACAAATTGTGTTTACTGAGAATTGGCCTCACACCTATGATTACGTATGAGCACACCTATCGCCCACAAGGATGTTATTTGAAATTTGAATTTCGTATGTTTTTTTAATTATGACATATAATATAATATTCAAAGGATAATTGTTTAGTAATGTTATTATTGTTGTTTTATTTGCGTAAATGGTATAGATGGGAGGACGCTTGCAGTTTCAAAGGATACGACATTATTCTCGCGTAGTCTTGGTCCGCACCAAAGACAATTTGAACAAAGAAAGACAAAAAGCCCTTCACAATGCCGAGATCGACCATCCGTGCCGTGGAGAGGATTATATGCACGAGCATAGCCCTCGGTGGTGCACCCAAATCCATATAAATTTGAGATGTGCCCAAATGGAGAGCCGAGAGTCTGGGTGAAAAGATTTAAAGACCGCCTCCACCAACAGATCCTCGAGTGTACCAGATGGCTTAAAAGGCAAAAAGGACATACAAGTATTAAGAGATTTCACGATTGCAAAGATATCACCGCCAGGTACATATTTACAAGTTTTAATATGTTTACAATCATGAATTCTAGAAAATATATCACATTTTTACTTAGTAATATTGTGTTATTTTTTGTATAAGAGTCTCATTCTCAAGGTACACCTATCCATCATTGGATGTGTACGTGGCCACCCGTGATGGTTCCACTCGATGCTATCCGGATAAGCGGTAATAAGTTTTAACAACTTGATCTTGTTTATCAATGCTTACGTAATTTATTTTAACTATTTAATTGTAAACATGATGACAAGATACTTATAAGCGTTTATTGAATGAAAGTATTATCCCAAGGCACTCCACGTCCGACTATTGATCAAGAGTGTGGGAGAGAGGCGTCCGTTCTTTGAAGAAGAAGAACTACATTAAAGGTTAAGGACAACGACGACGCCCATCCTTCGATGGCTCAGCGACTCTGCTACCCAGTCTTCACGATCATCGAGTCATCCAAATTGCTCACTCCGAATCGATCGTGTGAGAGCTATATGTCGAGATCAAAATCTTTTGAAGATACTGGGCGGACATCTGGGGGCACTTGATCCTGAGGAGTTAGCTGAAGCAATAGCAACAACAGCAGCAGGACAGCATGGGGATGGCGACGAGGTATAAATCAATTTGTTGTATATATTGTCGTAATATATATCAATATCAACATAGTTACTATATTTGTAACTTGTTTTATTATTTTGTTAATTACAGGTGATCAAGGAGGCGATGATGCTTGACGTACTCGCTTTTAGATCGATTTTGTAGTTATAGTATAAGCTTGTACTTGTATATTCATTATTTGGATGTCTGTATGTTACTTAAACAAGTTTTGAAATGTTATTATATTTATTTAATTCATATTGGGTTCTAAAGGTTTAAATACTAGTTTGGTGTATGCTGGTGGACGATGGATGTTTATATTATTGTGAATGCTATTTATATTGTTGTGATTGTGTGTTGGGATAAAGCAGGTACAAAACAGGTACAGGTTTTTGGGAATTATGCAAAATAGCAAAAATCTGGTTTTTTATTTTTTTCATATCATATCAACATCGCTGATCATTGATAGTTATTAATGATCACGACATTTTGAGGGTATCAGCGACCACATGCGATCGCTGATGGTGGTTGCTGCCACGTGGACCATGTCAGCTTTGGCCCTGGACCATGTTGACTTAGCTTAGCGATCGAATTTATCATTTCGGTCGCGAATAACGGTCGCAGATGTGTTTGTTGCATTAATGGGGAATTGACGATGTGCATCCCCAATGACTAGATTTTATCGACGACTATCGGTATCGCGACGCGATCGCCGATAGCTATCTCAGTGACTAAATGTCATTTATTAAGCGGTCACGATAGACCATTTTCTGAAAGTGCAATATAGAGGTTTTAGCAATAGAGGTATACTTTCCAGATCTTAATTGTTATCACATCCTGGTGAACAGTTCTGAAACCTAAACTCATTATTTCAATTATACCTTTGGTTTATAAAATTTAATATTAATTAGTTTCCTCCAACATTTTAACAATATAATTGTTATACTCAATTTTTATTCTCTCTTTAAAATCAATAAAAATTGAAATCTATAATACTTGCTCATTTTTATTTAGATGCGGCAACTCCGTCTATTTTTAGTAGCTTAAATTCATTTAATTCATAATGTCTAATACCCACACATAATTTATGGTTGCTCATTGCTAATTTGCCATCAACGCTTTCATCATGTTCATAAAATGCACTGTTTCACTTGCCTAATAATTGAAAATGTTTGTGTGGATAGATTTTTGGTGTGAAATTAGTTATCAAAAAAATTCTCTTAAAACAAACTCGTTATTTGGGTTAAGCAGAGGCGGTTCTTTTTGTCAAATTATTATATGGTTAATAATTTTTTTGTAGTTTCATAAATATAGTAATTAAGCTTTGTTTTTAGACTTAATAATTGAATTATATGATTAGTTATTGTATTGTATTTACATTTATGTCTTAATAATTTTAATTAATATATGGTAAATATAATTTTATAGAGATTAATTACTTAAAAACAATATTATTAAATATAATTAAATAAATTCTGATAGTTAACTAAATTGACACCTTCTATACTATTTTAATCCATCTAATTGGTTGGACTGTTAAAATCAAATAAGAATAATATCACTTAATTGATTGCATATTTATTCATGGTTCAATGATTATAATTAATAGAATGGTAAATTTGTAACAGTGATATTTTTCTTTTCATTTCATTAGAACTCAAAAAGACAAGATTTTTTTTTAATTTTCTATTCTTTTCTATTAAAACTCAGAGACAACACAAAGGAAAATTTCAAGTTTTCTATTCTTTTCTTTTCTATTCTAATTTAAGTTTTCTATTCTTTTTTTTTTTGTTCAAAACTCAGAAATAGAGTGATAAGGCTAAGGAGAATAGCAAGTAGAAATGTCCTCAACAACTATATTGGTGAAATGACAGCACCCACGTGCGTATCTGTTAGAATTTGAGCCTAAATTAATGTAGGTGTCTTTAATTATTTTTAGTGATTCCATATATTAATGTGTTCTACTCCATGAGTAGATTAAATTAAGTATTTGGAAGCTCAAATCCATGGAGTAATAAATGAGATATTAACTTCCAAAAATCATACTTGGAAATGATAAATGATAATAAATACATGTGAGAAAAATCAAGTCTCACATAGGTTATGAATTAAATTTTTAATGTGTTTATATACAGGAAAATTGCTCTTAGGTTTGGGCCCCAAGGGGCACCCCACTTTTGTGGAAAGGAGAGGACCTAGCCAATGCTTGGTTAGAACCCACACGTGTGACGCCCCCAAAATTAGGTATACATCACTCATCTTAAGTCGCCAGATACATGGTACAAAATTTAAATACAACTTAATAATACAACTGCCGTGTACAATACGACAAAACTTAAACTGTGAGTTTGAATACAAATATTGTCTACTAGAGAGTAAACAAACTCAAAAGGAGTCCTCATTACAATTATTATCACACTATTTCACAGAATAGTGAGGACTACTAATGCATCATCTAGGACCATCACTCTGTTTCCCGACTAGTCCCAGCTACGTTCTCATTTCCTGAAGAGAACGGTGAAAGAAGAGTCAAGTAGGGAATAAAATCTACTATCTTCTATGATTTAAAAGGTTTTTCATCACTTTTATCATTTGGGACTCAAATTTTAATAAATAATCCACAACATCGAATCACCCCGCAGGCTACTGGCCGAGGATATTCTTTAAGTATCACGACCACGAATTATCCATGCACTACTGACTTAAGATAATCATGTTTTCCATCATCGGTCCACGATCATGCCATAAAACAATTCATCTTTGCACTACGACCAAAGAGAATCCATAGCCATAATCATACCAAAAGCGTACATTAATGCACTACACGCCAATGAGGACTTTTTCCACATCATTTGTAACATTACGGTTATGATTATGCCGAATAATCCTCGGTCATAATCATACCAAGTCCATCTATGCACTACTGAGCCACAGATGACTTTCAACATAATATAAACATGAGGATGATGACAATGATATAAGAATTCAATAAAACAAGTTCAAGAATTAATTTATCTAGAACCGATAACGTTCAATTGTCAACATGATCTCGCTTTGTAGAGTAAAATTCAAGAATGCTCGGAAGAATATTTCCATGAAAAGATATTTGGATGAAGCGCAAATATCAAGGATATTCCACTAATTTCATGGAGTATAGAAGTCAAAGTTTTAACCAATCGAGTATAATAAAGAATGGAATAACAAAAGAAATTACCATACATGCGATAGGCCCTTTTGCAGCGAGTTATTCCAACAAAATAATAAATAATGAACCGTGTCGGCGTAAAATGAATGATGAGGATATTCCAATGTAATAATAAAGAATGGAACCAGTCCGCAGAACGCATGTATGCATGAGGATATTCCGAGCGAATAATAAATAATGAAATAATGAGAAGAATTTCACCAAGTATAGGGTAGCCACGTATCTGAGTTATTCCAATAGAATAATAAATAATAGAATAACAGAAGTTCTCTTCATGAATACAAAAGAAATAATACCCCTTACCGTAAAAGAAACTGAATATAAGAGTAGGGAAGTAGCAGAATACTTTTCTATAGTTTCTCTATAATTTCTCTCTCTAGTGTTTCAGTGAATTCGTAAGAAATAATGAAGGAATGAGCTTCTATTTATAGGAAAATGGACTGAATAGTAACTAATTCATGAACGATCCAGATTGATTTACTTTTAAACGGACGATCCATATTGGTTTACTATTAAAACTTTAAACCAGCGATCCATATTGATTTACTATTATACTTTCCATCAGCGGTCCATATTGATTTACTATTATATCTTCAACCAACGGTCTGAAAAATTAGCACATCTCCTCATGGAATAATATTGTACCCAAAAATGATTTGGACTGAAAAAAAATATATCTTACGGGTGAATAGTACTCTGTGAATAGTAACTCGTGAATAGTACTCCGACACGAAAAGTATCCTAAATACCCGATTAAACAATACTGAGTGACTTCTCACATAAGCATCAATAATCAATACCGTGTACTACTATACAACCACGCGTATTACTGTACTTTTAACACCCGGTGTTTCAACAGTTAACAGTAAAACTTTCGCCGTTATTTTCATAAAGTATTTTTGTCGTTTTCTTAATCCGACAATAATTCTGTTGCGTGGTCCACCAATGATTGTACCGTCGTACGGATATTCTCCGACAAAAACAATATTCCCCGACCAATCGAATATTATATAACCACTTGCTTACTTTGAAAAATTTATAAATATTACCCACAAACATTACATCAAATCAACACCATAATATTAAAAAAAATTATTTCGAGAAAATTAAATCTTTATTCATAAAATCTGGGGTCTCACAACACGCGCGCATCGCTGACCGGCCGGCCTGGCTCTAGCTCGTGGTCCTTGTATATAAATTTTATTTATTTAATTCTTTTATCAAAACTGTGTCGTTTTGAGAAGCGGTATTTATTATATTATCGAAACTGTGTCGTTTTGAGAAGTGGTATCTGCTAAAAGGGTATAAGTGCGAAGCGGACTGACCAAAAACTCACGCTGCTTTTTTGCGCGCTTTTTCATTTTTAGCTTAAAACTACATAGTTTTGGTTATGCTAATCCAAAAACTACGTCGTTTTATAGGTCCGAATAGATGTGCCCATTCTGCAAGTGATCAAAACTACGTCGTTTTGACTAAAGGATGCCATACATGTCTTTTTAATTAGTAGCATCGACTCATACATTTTCAAGGGCTATATACCCATCCGAAGGGTCATCAACCCCTCTTATAAATAGACATGAGGGGGCAACCTTCTAATTCATTCATTTCTCAAGCATTCTAGCATATTAGAGCTTTCAAGTATATATTTCTTTATTAGTTTCCTTAGTTCATTTTGAGAGAGAGAGAGTCCGAGCATTTCTTTGGTTCGTAGAGTATACATTTTGTAGTGCTGCTAAAGTATACGGTGTCATTGTATCCTGGGAGACAAATCTATTTATATATATATATATATAGTTTCCTTTCAAAGTACTAACAATATCACTGTGTTGGTTATATATTTTATGATTTTAATGATGACAATATTACTGGGTTTATGAATTTGATTTAAATTGTTTGGGCTGATTTAAATTTATTATTTGTTGTTTTCTTTTTGGCCTAAGATTGGAATTATGGTCCATTAGTGTAAGACCCCAACTTATTATAAATAAAATTGAATTTCCTCTAATTATTATTGTGAATAATAAGGTATTAATTTGATATAATTATCTGGTTATGGGTGAAATGTGCAAATTTTGCAAAATAAGCAAGTGGTTATAAAATAATCATTGTTGTCGGGGAATATTCGTTTGGTCGTGGAATATTCTTGTTGTCGGGGAATATTCGTACGACGGCGCAGTCAATTGTGGGCCCCATAACAGAATAACTGTCGGATGAAGAGAACGACAAGTTTGAGTTTGTTTAAATAACGGCGTAGTTGTTACCGTTAACACTGTTGAAATACCCGGTGGTTAAAATACAGTAATATGCGTGGATGCACAGTATTGATGAATTATTGATCCTTACGTAAGAAGGCACTACTCAATAAATGTTACGATGAATTCGTTCAATATTTTATTTTATTGATTCAATAATTGTTGCGTTGATATTTTATATTATTGTTGTTTCAATAATTGTCTTTCGCATGAAGATTTTCCATTATCGGATCAATAATTCATATTATTTGAATAATATTATTAGATAGCATTATTGGCAATGTCTAGAAAATTACATCAATGAGAGGTTTGGTCACCTAATTGTGCGCCAAGAAAGAAAAATTCTTATTGAAAAGCCCTCTTTCCAGGAGCTACTGGTTGTCATAAATGTGATTACGTAATATTATTTGTGAATAATTAATTATTGATTCATATGATAAGAAAATATTTATTTTATGTGGATATAAATGTTGGATATATTTATTGTGGTTAAAAATGAAAGAGTTAATGTTGAGGTGTTTTATCAGTATTTTTGTCGGAATGAAGGTATTAATAATTAAACCAGTATTTTTGAGATATATTGCGTGAGTTATAATTTTTAATCCGACCGTTGGATCGTTGTGATTTTTGGATATGTTATACATATATAAGTTGAGTATATGTCCACAAATTTTGAACCGTTAAAAATGAACGTGTGATTTGTTATGAATTTTAAAAGGTGACTGATTCGGAAATTAAGTTTATAAATTATTTTGGTGGAAAATTCTAGAATTGAGTGGGTCCCACTTGTGGTTGGTGAAGAAATGTGCTGAATTTTATTTCAAATATGGTGGTTGGCAATAGTAGCAGGTAAAGTCATCAGGTTGCAGGTCAAGTCTGCTTCGGCGTGCTAACACTTTCCTATCAATAGAGGGCTAAGTTAGAATTGAAAATCACACCAGAAACATAAGCTTTCTCTCTTTCTCTCTCTATATTATCGAGCGTATTTTGTGAGTATTTAGATACTTTGTGAGTTTATATTTTCAAGACAAGTTTACGTCAAGACTATATCCGAAATTCAATTGAAATACGGTTATTTTGAGGTAAGGATGTTATTTTCTTCATATATGATATTATTTCTTCAATATCATTATGTCAAGTATTGATCCGAACTTTTATTAAATTTGGAACTTTTTGTGTCGGGAGTTCTTATTCACGATATACGACATTATTCACGATACTGAGACTATTCACTTAATACTAAGACTATTCACCTAAAAAATAAAATTTTCCTTTTTGTCTAAGATGTCTATTATGGTTATTATCTTTTATTGTATCCATGTTTTGATCTTTTTTCTTGAATTTTGCTTCAAAATTTGTTATTATGGAGTATTATTGATCTTGGATAAACTGTTATACTGAATCCCTACTATTTATTTGTCCTTACGTCTCTTTGGATTCATTTTCTTTAAAATATTTTTCATCATCCTCGGTCCTAAATGATGATATTACTAAATATCTTTGGCCAGTAGTGGCAAAAAGATAAATGATTAATCGATGAATATCTTTGGCCCGTAGTGCAAAGATGAGCAGTGTTGAGATGAACATGACCAATTGGTGATACAAATGAATATCTTTGGCTGTAGTGCAAAGATGAATATTTGATTCAAGATGTATATTGATTGATGTTCTGAGGATAAAATATTGATGATGGACTTTTAAATCTTAGAAGATAGTGGAATTCTTTCCTACTTGACTCTTCTAATGGATTGATGTTTCATTGCGCAGTTGTTGATCTAAAATTTGTTGTCTATTATATTTTATCAGATTTTTCCCTGTTGAAGACTAATGATAATTTGTTGTATATTATCTTAGTCATAATATTCTTTACTGGGCTAGTTGTGCTCACCCATTTCCTTTTTGTTCCATTTTTTCTTCTCAGGAGGTGAGAACATAGCAGGATCTAGTCGGGGTATGGAGTGATGGTTCTAGAAAGATGTTTTAACAGTCCTCACTATTTCTGTAAAATAGTATTTGAATAATTGTAATGAGGACTTATTTGAGTGTGGATATTGTCTAGAAGACAATATTTGTATTTAAACTCACAGTATGTGTTGTCGTATTTTGCACGACAATTGTATTATTGAAGTTGTAGTTTGCTTTCTGTACCATGTATTTGGCGACTCAGAATGGGTGTTGTATACCTATTTTGGGGGTGTCACAGTTGGTATCAAAGCTTAGGAATATGGTCTCTGGCGGAGATCGGGGAATAGAACTAGGAGGGGAGAGATGAGTAAATCATTCGCTAATGTGTCCTATCTAAGCTTATTTGTTGGTCAGTCATAATATAGGGATATTATGTGATATGTTAATTTGTTTAATTAACCCTTGTTTTATGGCAGTTTTTAAGAATGGATGCTGAGAACGTTAACAATGGGGGTGTATGAGACTGTGGAACAACCTTTAGTCACAAACCAGGAGAACGTACAACGGGAAGGCAATATTCCTCCTGTAAACAACACTACCGAGCAAACGATGAATGATGGAATGTTTAGGAGCTTTTTGCAGTTCATGCAAAACCAGACGAGGGAGACTCGTGTACAAAATACGGGTGGAAGTGATACCAACGTGCGGTCTGTCACAGCGAAGAAGTTCAAGGAGTTGGGACCACCAGAATTTATTGGAAAGCCGGATCCGATCAAGGCGGAAACACGGGTCAAGTAAATTACCAAGATATTCGATGTCTTGGGATGTACAAAGGAACAGAAGGTTCCATTCGCCACCTTTATGTTCTGCGGTGAGGCAGACTACTGGTAGGAGTCTGTGAAGCGTACCTAGCCTGCCGCACTCAACATGTCTTGGGAAACGTTTCAAAAACTATTCAATGATAAGTACTTTTCTGAAAGTATTCGTCATATGAAGGAGGTAGAGTTTATCAGACTGGAACAAAACAACATGACGGTGTCCAGTACGAGGCGAAGTTTGCAGAGTTATCCAGGTTTGCACCTCATTTGGTCTAAAATGAGGAACGAATGACGAGGATGTTTCTGAGAGGTCTAAAACCCGAGATTCGGCAATATCTTATATCTCATAAATTTTCTTTATATTCAGATGTTGTAAACAGGGCACAATTATTAGAGCGAGATAGTGAGTATGTTCAACCGAGGAACCACAACCAGGGTCATACCAGTGACAGCAGTCATCAAAGCGATGATAACCAACGAGGAGGGAAAAATACGAACAAAGGCGGTAACCACTCGGGTGGTCATCGTGGCCATGATAATAGGAGAAGTGAGTCAAGTCGAAATTTCAGAAAGAGAAGATTCAACAATGACGAGAAGACATCAGCAGCAACACCAACACCAACAACAAATTCTAGAGGAGGAGAACGACCGCCAGTTAGATGTTACAAATGCGGAAAGAGGACATATCATTCAAACCATGTCACAACAATCCAAGGTATGTTACTATTTGTGGAAAGGAAGGCCACATAGCTCGGGATTGTTCTCGTAGCAAAACCAAGTTCAACGGGGATGGTGACTCAAGGAACATCCGGATAAGTCAAAATCAGCGGTTCCTGGAAGAGCGTTTGTCGTGACTGGCCAAAACGCGATAAACCCGAACGAGGTGATTACGGGTAAGCTAATCTTGAACTCTTGCGAAGTTTATACCTTACTAGATACCGGTTCTACCCATTCTTTTATCTCTCCTGCTTGTGCTCAACGTTTAAACTTGACTCCGGAGAAATTAGACTTTGATTTATCAGTGGAGACTCCGTTGGGTGAAACTTTCGTTACATCCACTGTTTATAAATCTTGCTTAATCCAAGTTGGCACTATCACATTACCTGTTGATCTTATCTCTTTAAAGATACTTGCTTTTGATGTGATTTTAGGAATTGATTGGTTAACCACTCATCATGCCAAAATTGATTGTTTTCGTAAGGTTGTTAATTTTCATATTCCTAACCAACCTGTCATACGAATTCAAACAACTAAACCACTAAAATCAGTCACTATCATATCAAGCCATAAAGCTATTCATTTATTAAAAAACGGATGTCAAGCTTTCTTAGCCCATGTTATGGATTTGAACAAAGACAAGTCAGATTTGAATAATATTTCTGTTGTTAGAGAATTTCCTGATGTATTTTCTGAAGAGCTTTCCGGTCTACCCCCAGAACGTGATGTTGAATTCTTTATTGACCTTGAACCGTGTACAAAACCCATTTTTAGAACCCCATATCGAATGGCTCCTATTGAACTTCAGGAGTTAAAATTCCAACTACAGGAGTTATTAGACATCGGTTTCATTCGTCCTAGTACATCTCCTTGGGGTGCTCCTATTTTATTCGTAAAGAAGAAAGACGGGAGTATGCGACTTTGTATTGACTACCGAGAATTAAACCATATCACCATCAAGAATAGGTATCTGTTACCTCGCATTGATGACTTCATTCAAGACCGATTGCAAGGAGCACAATTCTTTTCAAAAATCGACTTTCGTTCTGGATATCATCAGCTGAAGATTAAAACTGAGGATATTTCAAAGACCGCCTTGTAACTCCCAGACGGCATTATGAATTCTTAGTCATGTCTTTTGGATTGACTAATGCTCTAGCCGCTTTCACGGATATGATGAACCGAAAGTATTCAAGGAATATTTGGATCAGTTCATTGTTGTCTTTATTGATGACATTCTCATCTATTCCAAAAGCCATGAAGATCATGAGCACCATTTGAAAGTCGATACTTGAAAGGCTTCGTGAAAACAAGCTTTATGCCAAGTCAAGAAATGCGAACTCGCTCGAGGAAGTAGCATTCCTTGGGCACGTGGTGTCAAAAAATACGAGATCTGTTGAATTCGACGAAGATTGAAGCAAGACTAAAGTTGGGGAGCAACTGAAGTCGGTGACCAAGACGCACTTTTCGGGGCTTAATTGGTTATTATCGGAGATTCGTGGAAGGATTTTCTCGAATCGCTATCTGCTAACTCACGGTGACTCGGAAGATACGAAATTCAGTATGGAGCGAGGATCGCGAGAAGAGTTTCAAGAGCTCAAGAGGAAACTCATTTCGGCACTGCTCGCAATACCATCCAATGCGGATGGATTTGTTATCTCAATGATGCTTCTTGCAAAGGGTTAGGATGTGTTCTCATGCAACATGGGAAAGTCATAGCTTTATGCCTCACGATAACTCAAAGAATATGAGAGGAATTATCCTACTCATGATCTAGAGTTAGGCGATAGTCGTTTTGCGTTGAAAATCTGGAGACACTACCGTTTTGGGGAAAAAGTGGAGCTCTATACGGATCATAAAAAGCCTCAAATATTTCTTCACCTAAAAAGGAACTCAACACGCTAAGCAACGACGTTGGCTCGAAATTGAAAGATTACGATCATACCATTCAATACCATCCCGAAAAAAGCGAACGTAGTAGTGACGCATTGAGTAGAAGATTGTATGCGGGTACGAGTGCGATGGATATGATGAACCGTGTATTCAAGGAATATTTGGATCAATTAGTTGTTGTCTTTATTGATGACATTCTCATCTATTCCAAAAGCCATGAAGATCATGAGCACCATTTGAAGTCGACACTTGAAAGGCTTTCGTGAAAACAAGCTTTATGCCAAGGTGAAGAAATGCGACGAATTGCGGCGAGGAAGTAGCATTCTTCGGGCACGTGGTGTCAAAATATGCGATGTCAATTGACCGACGAAGATTGAAGCAAAGACAAAGTTGGGAGCAATCTGAAGTTGCAGGATCAGGCACGCACTTTTCGGGCTTATTTGGTTATTATCGGAGATTCGTGGAAGGATTTTCTCGAATCGCTACTCTGCTAACTCTTCGACGGAAAGATACGAAATTCGTGATGATGGAGCGAGGAGGATGCGAGAAGAGTTTCCAAGAGCTCAAGAGGAAACTCATTTCTAAGACTGCTCGCAATACCATCTGGTACGGATGGATTTGTTATCTACAGCGATGCTTCAGGCAAAGGGTTAGGATGTGTTCTCATGCAACATGGGAAAGTCATAGCCTATGCCTCACGATAACTCAAAGAATATGAGAGGAATTATCCTACTCATGATCTAGAGTTGGCAGTAGTCGTTTTTGCGTTGAAAATCTGGAGACACTACCTGTTTGGGGAAAAAGTGGAGCTCTATACGGATCATAAAAGCCTCAAATATTTCTTCACCCAAAAGGAACTCAACATGCGGCAACGACGTTGGCTCGAGCTGTTGAAAGATTACGATCATACCATTCAATACCATCCTGGAAAAGCGAACGTAGTAGCTGACACATTGAGTAGAAGATCGTATGCGGGTACGAGTGCGATGTTGTTAACACAAAAACCCATTTTGTACGATTTACAAAGAATGGAGATTGAGTTAAAGACTCTAGGGACCCACGTGATGATGGCGAATATACGAGTAGAACCGACTTTAATCGATAAAGTTAAAGCTGCTCAAGCTACGGACCTGGAGCTGATGCGTATGAAGAAGAAAGTGTAAGAAGGTGTTATTCCAGAAGCAAGAATCGATGAAGAAGGAATATTTCGATTCAACTCCAGACTTTGTGTTCCTAACGATTCTGACTTGAAGCATAGAATTATGATGGAGGCACACACAACACACCGTTTGTAATCCATCTCAGGAGTACCAAATGTATCATGATATTCGACACACATTTTGGTGGAACAATATGAAGAGAGAGATCGCGGAGTTTACCTCGAGGTGTTTAACTTTGTCAACGTGTAAAGCGCGAGCATCAAGTGCCAAAGGGTCCATTACAACCACTTGAGATTAGGAATGGAAGTGGGAACACATTACTATGGATTTCGATTCTGGGTCTTCCCAAGGTTTCTCAAGGCATAGATGCAATTTGGGTTATTGTTGATAGATTAATCAAGTCTGCCCATTTCTTGCCTATACGAGAGACTTATTCCCTTGAACGTCTTGCTAGTATGAACGTGAATGAGATTGTGAGATTGCATGGCATGCCAAGATCAATAGTTTCGGATCGTGACCCAAGATTCATTTCACGATTTTGGGTTAGCTTACAGAAAGCTATGGGCACGGATTTATTGATCTGGGATTCGGTATACCATCCTCAAACGGACGGACGACAATCGAGAGGACTATTCAAACCCTTGAAGATCTATTAAGACTTTGTGTCCTAGATTTTAAAGGAAGTTGGGATAAGTACTTATTAATGGTGGAATTCTCCTACAACAACGATTATCAAGCAAGTATAGGCATGGCTCCATTTGAGGCGTTGTATGGGACGAAAGTGTCGATTCTCCAAAGATATCTTTGGGACGAGTGGGAGAAGCAACGTTGTTGGGACCGTAATTAGTACGCATGACTACGTAAAAGATCCAAATGATTCGATTAACGATTCAAATCTCACAAGATCGACAAAAGAGTTATGCTGATCTTCATCGAAAGGACGTGGAATTTAATATTGGGGATCATGTATTGTTACGTGTTGCTCCATGGAAGGGAGTTACAAGATTTGGAAAGAGAGGAAAGCTCAATCCACGATTTTTTGGTCCATTTGAGATTCTTGATCGGATAGGAAATGTGGCCTATAGACTCGCATTACCTCCAAGTATGTCTCGTGTTTATAATGTTTTTCACATATCCATGCTTCGTAAATATGTGAAAGACCCGAACCATATTATTGCGTTAGAACCAGACGAGATAGCCGAAGATTTAACGTACGAAGAAGTACTTGTTAAGATCTTGGATAGGAAAGAGAATGTCCTACGCACCAAGGTTATACCACAAGTTAAGATTTTGTGGAGAAACCATGCTATTGAAGAGATGACCTGGGAGTTGGAATCAGAAATAAAAGCGAGGTATCCTCACCTTTTGAAACACTGAAGACGTATGTCAATTTCGAGAACGAAATTTCATAAGGAGGGAGGTTGTAAGACCCCAACTTATTATAAATAAAATCAATTTCCTCTAATTATTATTGTGAATAATAAGGTATTAATTTGATATAATTCTACGGTTATGGGTGAAATGTGCAAATTTTGTAAAATAAGCAAGTGGTTATAAAATAATCATTATTTTAGGGAATATTCGTTTGGTCGTGGAATATTCTTGTTGTGGGGAATATTAAATGCGACACGCCTTGATCATTATGGCCCCATAATGAGAATAATTGTCGGATGAAGAAAATGACAAGTTTGAGTTTTTATAAATAACTACAGTAGTTATTACCGAATTAACCTTTGTTGAAATACCGGTGGTTAAAATACGATGAATACTGGCGTGGATGCATGTGATTGATGAATTATTGATCCTTACGTGAAGAAGACACTACTCAATAATTATTACGATGAATACTATTCAATATTTTATTTTATTGATTCAATAATTCTTTGCGTTGATATTTTATATTATTGTTGTTTCAATAATTATCACTGCACAGTATTTCCCATTATCAGATCAATAATTCATATTATTTGAATAATATTATTAGATAACATTATTGATAATGTCTAGAAAGTTCTGTCAATGAGAGATTTGGACACCTAATTGCGCGCCACACTACTAGAAAACAGTAAATAGACAACGCAAAAAAAGCGTTGTGGTTTCAGTCAGAAAAACGTCATGGTTAAAGGTGTCATCTATTTAACACCCTAACACAACGTTTTAAAAACGTTGTAGTTAAGCACAATACACAACGTTTTTTAGGAAAAAAACGTTGTAGATTTATTTTTCAAAAATTAACAGATGCTTAAAAACGTTGTAGTAGGTATGATTCCACAACGTTTTTTGAATAAAAACGTTGTTGTTTAGTATATCAGACAACGTTTTTTAAATGTTATAGATGAAAAAAAAAATTATAGTTCACCTGTATCACCAATGCACCTGTAAGCTAATGCCATGATATATAGCCAAAATGTATCAACCATTCAAAATGCATTCCAATAATACTATTCTTTACAGTTTCAAATTACTACATCCACAAAATTTATACCAAAATGTATCCATATATACATCTCAAATTCACTTTTCAATATAAATTACTACTATATTGAATTGTGAATTTGATTACATGAATCCACAAAATAAACCAAATATCCAAAATACGTACATTCATCTAACGTATTCACCGTTAACTCGAGGCTCTACATATAGCTACTCACATACGTTGCCCACTCATTCTGTACTTCGTCAATTTGTTCTTGTGTGTACGTTAATCCACATGCCTTATCCCACTGAAATAAAAGAACAACAAATTTAGTATTCAACAAAGATACCAAATAACATACCATAACTGACCTGCTATACAAATTTAGTATTCCACATGCCTTGTATTTGTAACATTGTAGCCCATGTTTGCCACATAATTCCTAATCAAAACTAGTACATGTTTACAAGAAAATTACTTCTGCATTCCAGATCATTCCATTTACTAGCCACGTCATTCCATTTACTTCTGTAATATTCCAGATTGGACCATGTTTCAAATTCTAAGAAAATTTTATTAGATCAAGACAGACAATGTAGTACATGAAGCAAATAATCTAAACCAAACAGATCAAGTATATAACACTAATAATGAACAAAGCAGATCAAGTAGCTCAGTAAATTTGAATATGTAATTTTTGCTAATTTAGTTTAACGACCCATGGTGATACATGCCTCATTTAAATGGACTAAAAAGTAGCACCATGCAAATTAAGGACAGAGCTAAAATGAGAGCTAGGAAAGACATAACATAACCAGAAACCCATGTTAGCCACATAATTCCTAATCAAAACTAGTACATGTTTACAAGAAAATTACCCCTTATCCTGTAAAAACAAGCACCAATATATTCTCAATTTAGGCCCAAAGCTAAAATGTGAATTGTCCTTCAACTATATTGTTATTCCAGCTGGTCAGTGGATTTTCATGCATAAGAATTCTTAAAGAAGAAGGCAGTAAATTGCAGATAGCAGATAAATAAAGTTATGCTGATGTATAATAGCAAATGGAAACATACGTGTCAAGAATTAGACATTCATAAGCCTCCGGAATGGTAATGTCTTGATAACGTTGCCCACATGACAAGTCTAGTTCACTTGGAACAGTTGACATCTCAAGCCCAGGTTTCTTGACCTGCATGAGAGAAATTGATCAAGTTGAGACAATAAACTCCCCAACCAAGAAATATAATACAGAACCGGACTATTTGCAATAGAGAGAGGTTCCTTAGTCATCAAACTCCCCAACCTAACTGGGGAAATGGGAAAAACAGAACCTGTACACTTCTCCCTAAGTGCAAATGCATATCAGCATCCTACATACTCAGAGTACATGTAATGTAAACTGTGGCAAAGAAAGCAATAAGAGTTTGATCCTGAATTCAAGCTAATACTATCTAAAGGTAAAAACAAGCATACCTTTACACATGGTTTTCTTGGAAAATGCCACATTTACATATCATCTTTACTAATATCTATCAACTACATTTCTAATAAATCCTACTCAACATGCAAACAGAGTGCAAAATCTCATCCATCACTATCTGTTGGGTTTTTGGGTCACTGCAATGCTCCAGAACTCTCTGTTAAAGAAAAATTATACTATTATATGATCAAATTCATACACACATTTCCATCCATTTTCAGATTATGCAGAACATATATAATTATATAAAATAAAATACCAAGATTTCTAACCTGTATGACACGACAACCATATGGATGGGTGGACAGTGTCACGACTTGATCATAAAATGTGGAAACAATAAATTGAATTGCATCTTCAGGTATGCATTCAATACACTTCTGGATAACATGATTCCCATTCTGATCACGTACACAGCGCATAACATGGCCATCAAGTTCTGCAACCATTTTAGTTTGCTGGTCCAGATCGACAACTTCTATGGCCTGGATAGTCAAAATCAAGTGTTTCAAACATAACTTTAACCCTAATGACAAGTGAAAAACAAACATTTCCTTTGCAAATGAATCTAAATGTATGGCAAAGAACAGTTCTCCAAGAGTAGGTTTAGATCTCAGCCTCAGACATGCTTGACAATAGTCCCAATTAGTTTAAGTGATATATACAATATTCCAGAACTACCTTTAAGCTCTGATTTCACTTATTGTCCTTGTAGCAGAATAAGTTGATATTCTGGTATAAAATGGGTACAACACAAATGAAGGCTAATGGAAAACAAGCAATCATAAGACACAAACTTAATATAGTTCGTAAGGTCACTAGTAAAGTCGACAAAGCTACTGTACCTTCTGGATCACATGACAACCATACATTTGAAGGCTAAGGATCAGAACATATTAGTGTCACCCCTGACCTGATTTATTATAATATATATAATATCAATCGACCACTTACTGGTTTATTGATATATAAGTAGCTAAATCTTTCGAAATAGCATGTCTAGTCTGCTGCTGCTATGACATCTTTATTTGATTCCAACAAATAATAGGACATGTAAACATAACCTTCTTTCCCTCCAATTTAAAAAAGATCAGGAAAATACTACCTTTGTCTTTGCTGCCAAACGGTATATGTCAGGAACTTCAGATTGCTCATGGCGTTTAGGATATGCCACTTGACCATACAGATCATATTTTTCAATCAGCTTAAGAATTGAAAGAAGAACAGCTGCATTTGTGCCAGACATTTCATCGATTGCATCACGGTTTCCCATTATTAATGTCTGCAGCAACATCATAAAAAAAAGCATCATAAAGCTAAAAGTAGTCAAACTATTATCTTCCATGCCTGCTGGAAAGTCAAGCTAAATATGTTAACAGCAACTAATGGAACTAGTAGAATTGCTTTTAAATTATTAGTGAAAAATATTTTAAATAACTTTTACGGTGACATTGAAATTCTAAAGAAACTATCTTACAGAAAACCCTCTTTCATTGAGCGTTAGTGGCAGGATTTTAAGGCACGCTGAAAACCCATCTATATAATAATTTTTTGACATATCATTAATGTAGTTAAAAATAACATACAATATTTTAGCAAACATTATAAATATATACTCTCGCAATATATGAGAAAACCAAAAGAAACAAACCTCAGAAAATGTTAAGGACGCAGATCTCAGCCTCTTACGGCTAGCAAAGATAATTGCTGACACTGCCTCACTAGAGTTGTTTGCCAGGGGCAGAGCAATGAATGAGATGAAGAAAGAAGGGATGCTTGTGGCACTAGAGAAATTATCAACAGCATCTACCAGAGGATCAGCGAATGAAGCTGCAATAACAGTCCCCAGTAACAACAGCAGTACAGCTTTTATGGTTGTCCACTTGGCATTTTCTACACCCTCAACATCCTCATCACTTTGGTCCCCTAAAAGATCATGTTCCCTCTTTGTATGCTGCCAATGCACTCAAAAATATCATAAATTAACTAGTACAGAAAGCTCAAGTGTCATGATGATAAAATAACCACATACCTCGTGATAGTGAGTAAGGTACTTAAATGTTTCGGGACCAGCCTCAAGAGAAGCAACCTTTGTGTATAGGGAGTTTGATTTCTTGTTAAATTCCTGAAGGAACAAAAGTTTAATGGTGAAATATGATAATCAAAGTAATGATAGTGTTTTGATGTTTGGGCATGACCACAATCTGAATACACAAACAAAATTACTCAAAGCATGTTATTACTACATAATAGCATATGCAATGACACCAAGGATCATGAATGCTGATCTTAAGCTTGAACACACAAGAAGTAAGGGGTTAATGCCGTTGTAATATACTCGACAGATATACAACGTACACAATTCCCCGCTTGTGTCAAGTTGATTATATATCAAAATATTACTCATGAGAAGTGGCAACATGCTTACTTGGAAGAATCAGCATGCCATATTTATTAGCAGCATTCAACTACACAAGTAATTATACGGGACAACGCAATCAATCTACCTCATTTATATGCTCCAGTTCGACAGTATTTGCACTACTTTCTTGGTTCTCAATCTTCCAGCAAAACTGCAGGCAGAGCTTCATTATGCCATCTAGAATTCTCGAAACAGAACCAATGTCCAAAAAAGATTGTGAAATTAAAGCTGATAAGTACCTGCAGGATATATTAATAATATAATTATTTGACAAAGTAAAGTTAAAACAAAATTATGCTTTGAAAATCAAAAGAGCTAGAAATGGCAACCATATGAAACTGATAATATCAAGTTATTAACTAAAGGTATAAGTTAAAGATGATCCAAAAATACAATGAAGATAAGGAGAAACATCTGCTATTTTTCTTACATCATTCAGAGCACGGTCTATTTACTTCATCAAACATGAGTAGCAATTACCCAAATCAACTTGAACAGATTTGTGTCGGTTTAGCATCAAATGTACGATTAAACCATGAAAATGAAGAAATTAAAGCCAGAAGAATACTTACCAGACAAATCAGTCTCCGATTTCTAAGGTTTCTCCTCCCAAACCACCACATCTTTACCTCCAATCACAGGGAACATCAATTGCGGCGGAAACGGCGGCAGAAAACAAGAATTAGCGGTCAAACCACGGCGAGCGAGCGGAGACGAGGCCATAGAACTGACGCACTTTCAGCATCGAACGGACGACAAGAGAAACTACTAGAACTCTTGTTTCGACTTCTTGAAGCCGCCATTGCCGTTCAAAGCAGCTTCTGGCCTCCCTCTCTTCCGAGCAACTCCAAACTCCATTGCAATAACAAAACTAACACTTGAAATCGAAAAACTGAGTAAATCTAGTAGAGTAATGAAGAAAAAAGAATGAAACAAAAGCCAAAAGCAGAGCAAAAACCCTAGGCAAAGAGAAACTAGAGTGGCTAGGGTTTGGAGGAAGTAAACGGACTGAAGAGGGAGAGCGCGACAGGAGGAGAGAGAAACGGGTTGGGGAGATAAGGGGAGGGACGAAAGACAATGGATTTTTATTTTAAGTTTTCAGTTTAGCGTGCTCCGTGTTTTTCATCATAGACAACGTTTTTTAAAAAAAACGTTACCCTTTTAAATAGATAACGTTTTTATATATATATTTATAATATTTTTTTAAAAAATATTGTGAAAAAAAATATCATCTATTTATTATTTTATAGTAATGTTAGTAAGGAGAAATTTTTATTAAAAATCCTCTTTTTTTGAAAACTATTCCGATCATTATAAATGTGATTACGTAATATTATTTATAAATAATTAATTATTGATTCATATGATAAGAAAATATTTATTTTATGTGGATATAAATGTTGGATATATTTATTGTGGTTAAAAATGAAAGAGTTAATGTTGAGGTGTTTTATCAGATTTTTTGTCGAATGAAGATATTAAAAATTAAACCAAATATTTTTGAGATATATTGCGTGAGTTATAATTTTTAATCCAAATAGTTGGATCGTTGTGATTTTTGGATATGTTATACATATATAAGTTGAGTATATGTCCACAAATTTTGAACTCTTAAAATGAACGTATGATTTGTTATGAATTTTAAGAGGTGGTGATTGAAAATTAAGTTTATAAATGATTTTGGTAGAAAATTTAGAATTGAGTGGGCCCTACTTGTGGTTGGTGAAGAAATGTCTTGAATTTTATTTCAAATGTGGTGGGTGGTAATAGTAGAAGAGTAACGTCATCAAAGTTTGCGGTCAAGTCTGCTTGACGTCTTAACACTTTCCTATAAATAGAGGCTAAGTTAGAATTAAAAATCACACCGTAAACATAAGCTTTTCTCTTTCTCTCTATATTATCGAGCGTATTTTGTGAGTATTTAGATACTTTGTGAGTTTATATTTTCAAAGACAAGTTTACACAAGACTTATATCCAAAATTCAAATGTAAGACGCGATTATTTTGAGGTAAGGGATGTTATTTTCTTCATATATGATATTATTTTTTCAATATCATTATGCCGAAGTATTGATCTGAACATTTTATCAAATTTAGAATTTTTTGTGTGAATTATTATTCACGATATCAAGACTATTCATTCAAGAAAAAATAAAATTTCCCTTTTGTCCAAGATGTCTATTATGGTTACTATTTTTGATTGTATCCATGTTTTGATCTTTATTCTTAAATTTTGCTTCAAAATTGGTTATTATGGAGTATTATTGATCTTGGATAAACTGTTATACTTAATCCCTACTATTTGTCCTTTCATCTCTCTTTGGATTCGCTTTTTTTTAAAATATTTTTCATCATCCTCATCCTAAATGATGATATTACTAAATATCTTTTATTCAGTAGTGCAAAGATAAATGATTAATCGATGAATATCTTTTACCAGTAGTGCAAAGATGAGCAGTGTTGAGATGAACATGATTAACCATTGGTGATATAAAATGAATATCTTTGACATGTAGTGCAAAGATGAATATTTGATTCAAGATGTGTATTGATTGATGTTACAGGGATAAAATATTGATGATGAACTTTTAAATCTTAGAAGATAGTGGAATTCTTTCTCTACTTGACTCTTCTAATGGATTGTTGTTTCATTACAGATTGTTGATCTAAAATTTGTTGTCTATTATATTTTATCGATTTTTTTTCATTGAAGACTAATGATAATTTGTTGTATATTATCTTAGTCATAATATTTTTTACTGGGCTAGTTGAGCTCACCCTTTTTCTTTTTGTTCCATTTTTTTCTTCTTAGGAGGTGAGAACATAGCAGGATCTAGTCGGGGTATGGAGTGATGGTTCTAGAAAGATGTTTTTCATGATCCTCACTATTTCGTAAAATAGTGTTTGAATAATTGTAATGAGGACTTATTTTAGTGTGGATATTGTCTAGAAGATAATATTTGTATTTAAACTCACGAGATGTGTTGTCGTATTTTACACGACAATTGTATTATGAAGTTGTAGTTGCTTTCTGCATCATATATTCGATTTATTTCGGAATGGGTGTATACCTATTTTGAAGGTGTCACAATTAGTATATTCCTTCTATATTTAAATTTGCATGTTGCATGTTGCATGTTGCTGAAAAGATCTTTAATATAATTTAGTAATGATATGCAATTCAATTTGAAAAGAAAACTAAATAAGGTAACTGAATCTCTTACTCTATTTATACAATTATAAACATAACTATATACATTATGTATCGATACATGTCAGTTATGATCTAATTGTCCGAGCTCGTATATCTATATATGCTAACTACTAAGTGCTCTTCTGAATACACGAAATAAGCAACATGTGCTACTAACTGCTCTCTTGAATACACGGAATAAGCAATACATGTTACTGGTAATGTATATGAAAATCAACCCCATTGTGTGATGTCGACCCTGTGTATTTGAGTCCATTTAATATAAATGCTTCTTTAGTCTGGATGTCGGACTTAGTTACTACAGAAAACCACATGTGAGTTATGACATTTGGTGTGACATGGATCCTGGCAGTGTTGTTGTGTTGAATCAATAATATCTTCATCACTCCCCCCACAAGGAGGGAAGATCTTATGTCCCTATTTTTTCTGTCCCCCTTGTGTCTTTCTATTTAAATTTTGACACTTAGCCTCTTATTTAATTTTAGAGTTAATTAGTATTAATTAAGAGACTATGTGTCAAAATTTAAGTAGAGGGACACAAAGGAACAGAAAAAATAGAGACAGATGATCTGCTCAGAAAAGATTGATCATAACTAACATGTATAGGTACAGAATGTATATAGATAGGTATAGTTGCATAAATAGAGTAAGAGATTTATTGTAAAGTTCAATTTTTTTTGTAAGGTACGTAGTTATAATTATTTATATAAATGAAAATTCATTCATTCAAACATTACTCTACGATTTGACTCATGAAATTTTACACTATGTATACTCTTTAAGAAGTGACCCTTCTAATTCTTCCCAAGCAATTATCTTTAGGCCTACAATGAGGTAAGAATATTGATGCACATCCAGGATTATGTCGTTCAAGCCTGTAAAGGGAAAGATAGAAAAATAAATAAAAAAATCGATCTGTATTTATTAAAAAATTTATCATTATAAAAGTAATGTCCTCTAATATGCCAGAAGAAATTTATTAAGTTAAATGGGGCTCTTATTTTCGGATAGAGGAACGAGTATATATATGTATATTTGTAAAGACTCCCCAAAATAATCTTATGTATGTAGATATTAGGAAGAATTTCATGAAAGCTATGCAACTTACTCATAATCAAGGAGAAAATAATGAAGGAAAATTGAGATTTCTAGCTTGGCAAGATCATTTCCTGGGCACAATCTACTTCCTCCTCCAAAAGGAAGAAAAGATCCTGCTTTTGGTGTAAAATTCTACATACAATGTTAAGCATATTAGCTTCTAAAAGTTATTGTGAAGATCTAGAGAGAGCTAGAGAGAGAAAGAATGATATATATATATATATATATATATATCTTACATCCCATCTTGAAGGATTGAACTCCTTAGGCTCAGGATAAATTTCAGGATCTAAGTGAACATTCCTGAACCAAACCAAAACTTTCCATCCCTTGGGGATAGTATAACCTGAAAAACAAACAATTTTCAGTTTGTTGTGTTTCGATGGGATATTAACGTTTGTCAAGAACATGCGAGGTAAATTCAAAAAAAGAGGAGAGGGGGGGGGTAAATTATGTACATATTATGACATAAACTTACCACTTATACTAACATCTACCTTTGCTTCTCGAAAGACCGTCAATGAGATTGTTACTAACCGAAGTGTTTCATCGATTACCTTTAAGATCAACAATAAAAAAGTTATAAATTTAAGTACATGCATTTCGGGCTTGAATTGATCGTCGAGGAATATAAATGGCTAGACAAGAATATGAAAAGTATTCATGTACCTTGGAGAGGTAATCCATCTGTCTAATTTCTTTAAGTGTTAGCCCTTTTTTTGTAGGTGATCGGTTCTTTACAATAGCCTCTTGTTCTGCCTGCATTTCAATGAAATGATAACATGTTTAGAGTTGGTGCTAAGATATACCAGTTTTGCACACGTGGCGACATTTATAATAGATTTCATCATGTTCAGTAATGATTTTTTTTAAAACAACTTATAAGTTAAAATTTTAAAATAACTTATAAGTCTTGTGACTTATAAATAAAACTGTTTGACACCATTTTGACTTATAAGTCAAAAAATATGCTAAAACAATTAGTTGCGAATGTGTTTGACTAAAATACTTATAACTTAAAATTAGTTATAGCCTACTTATTTTAAATGACTTCTAAGTGATTTATTTTTTGATAAGTAAGAAAATTGCTAACTACTTCTCAAAACATCTTATCTCATTATTATAATTTAAAAAATAAGTCACACTAGCACTCAAATTAACAGTAAAAAAAAGTAGTTATAAGTTGGTCAAAAGGACCTTTAAGTAGGTTGTGTGTTCAAATAATTGATTCGAAACATATGGGAACAAATGATTAGTTGAATTTGAGCATAAGCTAGCTAGCTAGTTTTTCCGTACCTTAGCTTTATGAAATATTTCAGGGTGTTTCTGTAGAAAGAGGGTTGCCCACATTGTGATGTGGCCAGAAGATTCATGACCAGCGTTCAAGTACATTACTAGAACATCAATGATTTCCTCATCATTCAATCTTCGACCATTTTCATCTTCAACATCTAACAAAGCATCCATCATATCTTTCCTCGATGATGTTGGATTGCTATTTCTTCGCAGCTTTCGTTCATTCACTATAGACTGGAAAATAGCCACAACGTTCTTTCGTGCCTGAAATTTATAAATTAAGTTTACTTAACTTTAAATCATAAAGTCTACATATTTAGAATATATATTAAGTACTGTATATTTGGTTATTAAAACAGCGTTGCAGCGTTCGCTACATTTAAAAGTTCAAACGTATTTAAAATTCTTGTTTTCTATTAACAACTTATTTCAAACGTAACATACTTAAACCCTAAGATACATATATATATATAATAAACCTTGAGTGCTTTATGGTAAGCAAATCCGGGGATATTGATTGCCATGGCTCTAACTCCATAGTTAAGCTTGGTGTACTCTATCTCAAGTGCCTTCATCACCTGCTCACTTTCTGAGCTTAGAAAAATGTGCATGACTATACGAAAAGTAAGCTTCCTTAGCTCAGTTAAGAACTCAATTTGGCCCATGCCAGCCCATTTATCCAAGCCAGATATTACAATATCTTCAATGTAGCTCAAGTATATTGACAATGCCTCTGGACCATTCACCGGTGCAGCAGTTAATCGTCGGAGTCGCTTGTGTTCTTCATCAGAAATGCCGATAAATGATTTTTCTCCGATAAGCTTTACCGTAGAAGTAGGCCACCCGGGCTTGAATGCTTCATCATCTGTTAGAACTCTCCTGCATGCTTCAGGTATTGTAACAATCACACTTGGATTACCAAACATGAAGGCTTTATAAATTCCGGTACGTCCGAACCTGAATTTTTGAATTTTCCTCAAAAGATGAGCAAATTAAGTGAATGATAAATATGTCATTATATTTAGTAGTCTATTAGTATAAAAAAGTAAAAATATTCGTCATTTTATATAATTTTATGAACTCTCTTTTTTAATATACGTAAATATTGTACTATGCTCGTTCCGGACGGAGCAATAGCGACTTGTGAGCAGATTAAAAAATTGCTAATTTTATTTTTTATGGTAAGAGTCTATTGCATGCTTACGTAGAACATGACAAATTATTTTTGGAAATCAAAATCCTTGGTCAAATTTTTAGTTTATGGTTAGTAGGAAAATGTCAGGGAATTGGACAAAAATTGCATCTCCTTCAGTCCAACTGAATCATGATGCATGTGATTCTTCTAAACTAATGGGTTTGAATTAGACGTGAAAATATAGGTAGTTAATTATTGAGTTAATTTATATTAATGAGAATTAAATAGGTTAGTTAATTATTTTTATTTATTTAAGTTGGGAAATGTTTTGAACTATATTTTTAAAAAAAAATATAGGTCAAAATCGTTTAACTATTTTTCGACTCGTATTTCTTTTCAAATCTAAATTAAAATTTTTTTCTAACCTAAATTCATAAATTTTTTATTCAAAAAAATAATTTAATGATTATGTATACACTCTCACCCTCACGGCCTCACCCCCACCCTCCTCCCTCCTCCCTCCTCCCTCCCAAAAAAAAAATCAATGATTATATATATAATTCCCACCCTCCACTTTCAAAAAAATAATATTTACTCCATCCCGCCACCCACCCCCACCCCCACCACCCCCCACCACCTCCCCACCACCACCACCCTCTCAAAAAAGTTACTCTTTCCGTCTCATAGTTATAGGTTGATTTTTTTTTGGCACATAATTTAAGAAAATCAGTTAAGTGACAATTTTTAACATAAATTTTTCACATATACCCCTTAATATGGAATTAATGAATAAGTTAATTACTCCTTACTTATCACACTGAAACTCTCAACTTCATTGATTGACGTGTACTGACCATTAAAATCCATAACTTTTAACCAAAGAGAATACATCAATATTAAATGTGGTGATAAAAATAATGACATTGAATGTTGTTTCTTCAAAAAAAAAGAAGTAATGATTGAATATTTATTATAAGGGCATAAAAGTAAAATAATGAACCAACTAAATTTTATAAATAGTAAGTAGCCTATATATTGGGACATCTCAAAATGAAAAATCAGCCTATAACTATGGGACGGAGGGAGTAATATTTATTGATTATGTATATACCCCCCACCCCCCTCAACCCCACCCCCCCAATCCACCCCCACCCTACCCCCACCTTCACCCCCACCCACCCACCCACCCACCAACCAAAAAAAATAATATTTACTAATTATGTATATACCCACACCCCGTCCACCACCCCCACCCTAAAAAAATATTCTTGATTATGTATACATTCTCCACCCACATGCCACCCCCACCCCACCCCACACCTCCACCCACCCACCCCACCCCACCCCACCCCACCCCACCCCAACCCAACCCAACCCCACCCCAACCCCAAAAAAATATTCAATGATTAATTGATTATGCATACACTCCCAACCTCCAACCTCAAAAAAAAAATACTAATTATGTATACGTGATATATCTAATAATAATTTATTTAATTGAATCATAATAAAGGTAAGTTTGAAATTTAAAATATGGGTCGACTTATATTTGAACCATAACTATATGGTTCCAACCCACACAACTCATATTAAAAATAGTTAATATGATTTTAGTTCTTAAATAAAATCATATCCATATTTTATAAATTAAAATACTCATAACTATATTTTGTCATGTCTAGTCTGAACAACTAATATTTAATTTGTTAAGCCATTTAGGGTATTTATCAAGAACAAATCACCTTTAGTACTATACTGAGCCAATAAGTTAGAATTATTTAGCTGAATAGCTAAGGAGGATTAATGAATGAAATTTTACTTAAACACCCTCGGGTAATGTGGTTATTTATTTTCGATATCCTCTTATCATTACTTTCTTGTTTGTAGATAATGGGGTTCAACCTTAACCTGGTCTAGTTGCTTTATCTATTATACTTATGTAGTTATGTATCAATATTTTATGAACCGACTGATCTTTGGTTAATTTATGATTTTGTAATTAGGTTATGGTTAATTTATGAGGGGGTTTATATATTTCTCAAGAATAATTTCCAATTTAACAATTATATGGAGAAGACTATATAGATTAGGCTAAAATATTAAACACATGAGAAGAAGGTGAAGGATTAAATATATATTAAATAAAAAAAACTATAAAGAAATACACTTTACAATTGCACTATAGAATTTGTACATTAAAAGAACATAAGCCATGTCCATATAATTGCTTTTCTAAATTTATTTTTTATGTAAATAATTATATTTTGTTGATTAGTTTGTTATATAATTTGATTTTTATATAAAAGATTTTTTTATTATAATTAATATATATTTATGTTGCTAGTTTGGTATGAATATAACAAATTTAATCTAAATAGTTCAAGGGTTAAAGTGAAAGATTCACTTATTATATAAGATATTTTAGTCATATTAATTATCAAATAATCTTTTTCTTGAATTGAATATGTTTTAAATTAATAAACAAACTAGTTCAAAATATTTCAGAGAGTTAAAATTGTAAAATACACTTATTCAAATGTTTTAGACAGATTAATTATCAAACAAGTTATTTTTATTCAGTATTTAGACTCTGTTCTATTCAGTTCATTTGGATTTCTTAATTATTCAGAATTTTTAATTCAATTTTATCAAACTCATGCCAAAATTTAATTTGGAGGGGTCCTTTGGTATAAATTTTAATATCAATAATACCATTCCTCTTAAAAAATTCTTAATACATGCATGGGTTCGATCGCTCTATATGAATTAGCAATTTTTGATTCCTCTGACCCTGTTTTTGATCCAATGTAGAGATAGGGTATGAATTGCATGTATGTATATAACTATATACCAATATATATATATATAGAGTCCGGATCTTAAGTTCACTTCTTATCCAATTCACCCGAACTCACTCTCTTTTAGCGATGGATCCGACGACGGTTATTCGATCATACAACCGTTGTCTATACTTTTAGCGACGGACAATATATAAGCGTCACTAAAAGTATAAACGACGATATCAGATGAGGCAACTGGTCGTCACGCACGCCTCTAAAGGGGTTGAACTCTGTAAGTTGGATAAGGGATGAGTTTAAGATGGGGACCAGATATATATATATATGATGAGATCAAGAGCATTCTCTTAAATAACATTCCTCCTTAAATAGCATTCTTTTATTAAAATTGTTGCGTTTTGGAGGATCGGTGGTATTTTGTAAATACAATGCCACCGCCGTATTTATAAAAATGTCACCGCGTCCCTCCAAAAAACGCACGTAATTTTAATAAAAGAATGTTATTTAAGGAGAAATGTTATTTAAGGAGAATGCTTCGATCTCGATCAGATATATATATATAGTCAGGATCAGTGCATACCCTTATCTTACTCATCGTCATCCACCCCCTTTTTGATGACGGTTTTGGTCATACAACTGTCGTCTATACTTTTAATGACGAGTCGCTAAAAGTATGTAGCGACAGTTGTATTTAACCAAACCGTCCGCAAAAAAGGGGGTAAACAATGGTGAGTAAAATAAGGGTAGGACTTAATAATCACTCTTATATATATATATATATATATATATATATATATATATATATATATATATATATGTGATCCGTCTCTAAAACGAATCTTTAAAGAGGCGAATCAAAGCATTTAATCATCGCCTTTGGTGTCTATGGTTGCTGATGGCATCGAACTGTCAAGCTAAAGACACCAAAAGCATTTATTTGTCTGCCTTTGGTTCGCTTTTTAAAATTTACTTTAGAACCTCTCCGTATATATATATATATATATATATATATATATATATATATTGGTAGAGAGAGAGAGAGAGGGAGAGGGAGAGGGAGAGAGGTAGGTGTGACCTGTTAATAAAGCTGGAAATGAAAGAATCGGGATCACTGGACTTAAAAGCTCTGAGAAACGACCACATGTTCCCGATAAAAGGCCAGCCCAAATCACCTGGCGGAAGAGAGAAGCGTTTGTCACCCAACTTGGATTCATACAGCCACCGATTCACGGAGCCCAACATCCACTTAAGGCCCAAAACAGCACTAAAAATTGCCACGAAAACTCCCAAGTAGCCGTACAGCTCCATTAATACCATAGCTTATTTTTCTAATCACAAAGAAAATCAATCACCCCAACAGAATTAAACTTTTCAAGGATATAGAGAGAGAGAGATGACTCACACTCACTTCCTTCTCCTTCCTTCTCATTACTCTCTTTCTATATATAGACAGAGACAGATAGACAGAGAGAAAATGTATGTGTATATATATATATGTATGTATGCATATATAGGATAAACGTTAGAAATAGGAACACTTGCCGGCCTATACCTATAATATACCTATAAAGATTGTCATTTTTTTTTTTATGTAGATAGGATTCTCTTGAAGATGTAATTAAAAACCTATTCATTTTGTGCAGGTAAAACTAAAATGGCTTGGCTACTTCTTCTCTTTGTGGGCCCTACTACTATTGATATGTGGGGGTGCTACCCCAGGCACATAATTAATTTTCTATGTGCCAAACATGTCATGGACAAGATTAGGTGGAGAGGTGTAAGAGTGTTTAGAATATGTATAATATTGTCTTATCCCATTATACTTTGTTAATATATATATATATATGGTGATGTCATTTAAAGTAAGATATAGGCAAATGAATCTCAAAGAAACATCTTCATGTTTGATTCAAATTTAGATTCAAAAATTGAACTCAAATTCAATAGAATTCGATAAGGGATTTATATTTTTACGCCAAATTCGATTCAGATCATTACTCGGACCTACTCGGCTCGTAAATACTCGACTCGTTTACAAAACGAGTTACTCATGAGCCTTCAAATCGAGTTTCGAATATAAATCATTTCACTTAAAACTGAACCAGTACATACTAAATTGGTTACTTAACTAATATTTATATAAAAAAAAAATTCACTTTTATTTATGTATTGAAATTATAAAGAATGTAATATAAATTGACATTCAATTAATTGATTTATTCAAGTACAAGTTTACACAATTTCATACTACACTTTATAAATTATAAAGATTGATATAAATATCACATATTTAGCTTACTAGCATGGATCAGACCAATATTCGAATATGATCCATTGAGCATGTATCAAGTATGGTTCGAGAAAAAAATGAAATACTCGAACCCTAATATGAGAATAACATCTGGTATGCTCGAAATTCTACTCGTGTATCATTAAATGTAAAACGCAGTATGGATCAGATACGACTCGGATCAACTTTGAATTCGAGCTTTGGATCATATTTTCGAGCCGATCTCGAGTCGAGTACCGAACTACTTGGCTCGATTTACACCCCTAGATGTCATATGACCTTGTCCTTTTGGATGATTTTATTTTTCTTAAATTATTTATTGTTTTATATACTTTAGAATAATTAATTACAATATTTTCAAAATTACCCCTCATGAAAAAAATATTACAGATGAGAAAGAGTATGAAATAAGTATGGTAATTGTTAACGCCAAGTTTCGCCGGCGCGTTTAATCACCAAATTCACGCTCTTAACCTGCACAGTAACAAATCACACACGAAGCTTGACGGCCTGTGCCATCGGGGGATAGCTCCGGTGTGAGAATGAGTACAGGCCGTTCACAAGGTTTAACAATGGAGGCTTTAGTGTTTAGTGCTCAAAGATGTATTACCTGTTAATTGTAGTCAAACCTTGTATTTATAGTCATTCTCACTTCCTTAGAATTCCTCTCCGAGTCGAATTAGGACTCCTAAATATGGTAGTTAGTTATATTTGGATCCAACACAATCTCCTTAAAAGGTGTAACTAAAATCCAATTCAAATACTACATTTGGAGTTACCTTATTCGAATATGATTAGGACTAGAGTCCTTAACCACGTAAACCCCTTATAACTCCAGACTCTACACATGGGTTGTCCAGCTGCACAGGCCCAATCCAACCGAACATATATATACTAGTCTGGATTTTGACCCAAGGGACTCGAAGGACCGACCCCGAACACCACGATCAAAACAGGACACCGGCTGTGACGCCCCCAAAATAGGTATACATCACCCATTCTGAGTTGTCAATACATGGTACAGAAACAACTACAACTTTATTATTACAACAGTAAAACTGTGAGTTTAATTACAAATATTATCTTCTAGACAATATCTATACCCAAATAAATCTTCATCACAATTATTTATACATTATTTTACAAAAATGGTGAGGACTACTAAACAACTCTCTCTAGAACCTTCATTCCATACCCCGACTAGTACTCGCTACATTCTCGCCTCCTGAGAAGAAAAATAGAACAAAAAGAAAAAGGGTGAGCTCAACTAGCCCAGTAAAGAATATTATGACTAAGATAATATACAACAAATTATCATTAGTCTTCAACAGAGAAAAATCTAATAGAATATAATAGACAACAATTTTTAAATCAATATTCGCAGCGGAAATAATAATTCATTAGAAGAGTTAAGTAGATAATGCAAACTACTATCTTCTATATATGAATATAAAAGTTCATCGTCTATCTTTTATCCCTGTAACATCAATTAATATATATCTGGAATCAAATATTTATTTTTGCACTACAGGCCAAAGATATTCATCAGTTGGTCATGTTTATCTAAACACCTGTTCATTTTTGCACTACGGGCCAAAGATATTCATCAGAAATCATTCATTTTTGCACTACAGGCCAAAGATATTCAATAATATCATCATTTAGGACTGAGGATGAAGAAAAATATTTTTAAAGAAACGAATCCAGTGAAACAAAATGACAAGGATTAAGGATTAAGGATTCGTACTTTGTTTTATCCATGTCCAAAAATACCTCAAAAATAATCATAGTGGTGTAAAATTCAAGAATGATCAAAACATGGATACAATCAAAGCTAGTATCCACAATATATATTTTAGATTTAAAAGAAATTTTATTTTCGATGAATAGTGTCGATACGTGAATAAGGTCAGATACGTGAATAAGAACTCGACACCAAAAGTTCCAAATTTGATAAAACTTCGGATCAATATTTCAAAGATAATGATATTGAAGAAATAATATCATTACGGAAAAAAAATAATATCCCTTACCTCGAAAGATCAAGACTTTTAATTTAAAACAACAGGATATAGGCTATGACTTGAACTTGCAATCAGTATAGCAATACTCAAAATACTCACAAGAATACGCTCGATAATATAGAGAGAAAACTTGATTTACGGTGTGATTTTCAATTCCAACCTAAGACCCTATTTATAGGAAAATGCTTGTAACACCAAAGCAGTAAAATTTAATTTAATAATTTTTTTCCACAACTTCCTACGCACCAAGAATCAATTCGACTCCTTCCACACACATGTGAAACACACCAAAATAAAAAAAAACGTTTTTGTTACTTAAAATATTTTAAACTTCCAAAAATTAATTATTTCGGAGCTTCGGAACTTTAATAATTTATAATAAATAGCCATTTTATCAAAAAATTCGAATCTCTCTAGTTTTTATAGGAAATTCAATTCTCTACAACTTTAAAGAAGAAAGTTTTTCCAAATTCCAAAGCGAAATTGCCTCAAATCCACAAACCAAGCGATTTTATTGTGCTATAATCAAATTTCAATCAAGAAATGGGGTCCATGAACACATAAAACATGCTTTAAATATTTTTGGTAACAAAATACTCCTCCTCCACATATACTCATATATTCCACATTCATCGTAAAAATATCATCATTATTATATTATTAAAATATAATAATATATTTAAATGAATTATTTTATCAGAAAAAGATAAAATTTCAATTTTCAACAATTGTCATATTAAAAATTTTCTCCATCTATATCCACATTAAATCAATATTTTCCTCATCATATGAATCAATAATTAATTATTCACAAATAATATTATGAGAATCACAATATCGACAACCAGCAGGTTCCTGAGAGAGCAGGGGCTTTCAATAAGAATTTCTCCTTCTTGCGCAAGCAATTAGGTGACCAAACCTCTCCTTAGACAGAACTTTCTAGACGTTGCCAATAATGTTATCTAATAATATTATTAAGATAATATGAATTATTGCTTCGATAATGAAAATACTGTGTAATGACAATTATTGAAACAACAGCAATATAAAATATCAACGCAAGCAATTATTAAATCAATAAAATAAAAAATCTTTGAGCAGTAATTATCGTAACTATTATTGAGTAGTGCCTTCTTTCACGCCGTAATCAATAATTGGTGCAATATGCAAGTGTCTTCTTGTGTTACAACCACCGAGTATTTTAACAAGATAATTCAGTAATACTTCACGTAGTTATTTTTTAAACAACTTATATTTGTCGTTTTTCTTCATCCAATCGCTTTCAGTTATGGGCCCACACACGGTCGCTATGGCCGCATTTAATATTCCCGACAAAGACGAATATTTCACGACCAAACGAATATTCTATAACCACTTGCTTATTTGAAATATTTGCGTATTTTACCCATAACTATCCACATTAATCAAATCAACCCTTACTATTTCAAAATAATAAATAGAGGAAATTAAATTTCATTTATAATAAGTTGGGGTCTTACAACCTCCTCCTTATGAAATTTCGTCCTCGAAATTGACGACGATTCGTGTGTTTCAAAAGGTGAGGATACCTCGCTTTCATTTCCGTTTCCAACTCCCAGGTCATTTCTTCAATAGCATGGTTCCTCCACAAAACTTTAACTTGTGGTATGACCTTCGTGCGTAGGACATGCTCCTTTCTATCCAAGATCTTAACAGGTACCTTCTCATACGTTAAGTCTTCGGCTATCTCATCCGGTTCTAACTCAATAACGTGGTTCGGGTCTTTCACATATTCTGATAAGTATGAGTATATGAAACACATTATGAACACTAGACATATTCCGAGGTAACGCGAGTCTATAGGCTACATTTTCTACTCAGTCAAGAATTTGAAATGGACCAATAAATCGTGGATTGAGCTTTCCTCTCTTCCCAAATCTTGTAACTCCCTTCCATGGAGCAACTCGCAACAATACATGATCCCCTATACTAAATTCCACGTCCCTTCGATGAAGATCCGCATAACTCTTTTGTCGATCTTGTGCCGTTTGTATACATTGTCGAATCATTTGGATCTTTTCGGTAGCCATACGTACTAACTCGGGTCCCAACAATGTTGCTTCACCCACCTCATCCCAACATATTGGAGAGCGACACTTTCGTCCATATAATGCTTCAAATGGAGCCACACCTATACTTGCCTGATAACTAGGAAAATTCCACCAATGGTAAATACTTATCCCAACTTCCCTTGAAGTCTAGGACACATAGTTTTAATAGATCTTCAAGAGTTTGAATAGTCCTCTCTGATTGTTCGTCCGTTTGAGGATGGTATGCGAAGCAGATAATCAGAAATCCGTGCCCATAGCTTTTTTTGCAAGCTAACCCAAAATCTTGAAGTGAATCTTGGGTCACGATCCGAAACTATGGATACTGGCTTGCCATGCAACCTCACAATCTCATCTACATATATACTCAAGGGAATAAGTCTCCCGTATCGGCAAGAAATGAGCAGACTTGGTTAATCTATCAACAATAACCCAAATGGCATTGATGCCTTGAGAAACCGTAGGGAAGACCAGCAGAACGAAATCCATGGTAATGTGTTCCCACTTCCATTTCAAATCTCAAGTGGTTACAATGGACCCTTAGGTACTAGATGCTCCCTTTTTACACGTTGACAAGTTAAACACATCGAGATAAACTTTGCAATCTCTCTCTTCATATTGTTCCACCAAAATGTATGTCGAAGATCACGATACATTTTAGTACTTCCAAGATGGATTGCAAATGGTGTATTGTGTGCCTCCATCATAATCTTGTACTTCAAATCGAGTCGTTAGAACACAAAGTCCGGAGTGGACTCAAGTATTCCTTCTTCATCAATTCTCGCCCTAATAACACCTTCTTGACTTTCTTCTTCATACGCATCGACTTGCTTGCCCAATTGGCTCGAGCAACCTTAACTTTTTTCTATTAAAGTTGCTTTCTGCGTATACTTGACATCATCGCACTCATTCCTGCATATGATCTTCACTCAACGAGTCACCACCACGCTCGCTTTTCCAAGATGGTATTGAATAGTGTGATCTTTCAAAAACTCGAGCCAACGTCGTTCTGCCGCATGTTGAGTTCCTTTTTGCGTGAAGAAATATTTGAGGCTTTTATGGTTTGAATATATCTCCACTTTCTCCATATAGATAGTGCCTCCGGATCTTTAAGCGGCGAAACGATCGGGCTGCTAACTCTAGATCATGAGTAGGATAATTTCTCTCATACTCTTTAAGTTGTCATGAGGCATAGGCTATGACTTTCCCACGTTGCATGAGAACACATCCTAACCCTTTGCTCGAAGCATTGTCAGAGATAACAAATCCATCCGCAGTACCCGGATGGTATTGTTAGAACAAAAAGAAATGAGTCTCCTCTTAAGCTCTTGGAAACTCTTCTCGCATTCTTCGCCCAAGCAATTTTGTATCCTTCCGAGTTAGTTGGGTTAATGGAGTAGCGATTCGAGAAAACCCTTCCACGAATCTCCGATAATAACCAAATTAAGCCCAAAAAGCTACGTCTTGATCCATCGACTTGGTTGTCTCCTAACTTTGTATTGCTTCAATCTTCGCCGGATCAACAGATACTTCATGTTTCGACACCACGTGCCCAAGGAATGCTACTTCCTCAAGCCAAAACTCGCATTTCTTCAACTTGGCATAAAACTTGTTTTCACGAAGCCTTTGGAGTACCAGCTTTAAATGGTGCTCATGATCTTCACGACTTTTGGAATATATGAGGATGTTATCAATAAAGACAACAACGAATTGATCCAAATATTCCTTGAATACTCGATTCATCATATCCATGAAAGTCAGCAGGAGCATTAGTCAATCAAGAAAGACATGACTAAGAATTCATAATGCCGTCATCGAGAGTTCTAAAGGCAATCTTTGGAATATCCTCGCCTAATCTTCAAATTTGATGATATCCGTAAGCTAAGATCGATCTTTGAAAAATTGTGCCACTTCAGAATTTGGTCAAACAAGTCATCAATACGAGGTGAGGATACCTATTCTTGATAGTGACATGGTTCAATTCCCGATAATAAATACAAAGTCGCATACTCCAGTCTTTCTCTTTTACGAATAAAACAGGAGCACCCCAAGGAGATGTACTAGGACGAATGAAACCGATGTCCAACAACTCCTGTAGTTGTACCTTTTACTCCTGAAGTTCAATAGGAGCCATTCGATATGGGGTTTTAGAAATGGGCTTTGTATCAGTTCAAGATCAATAAAGAATTCAACTTCACGTTGGGGGGTAATCAGGAAGTTCTTCAGAAATACGTCAGAAAGTCAATAACAACAGAATATTATTCAAATTTGACGTGTCTTTATTCAAATCCATAACATGGGCTAAGAAAGCTTGACATCCGTTTTTCAATAAACGAATAGCTTTATGATTAGATATGACAGTGATTGATTTTAGTGGTTTAGTTGCTTGAATTCGTACAACAGGTTGGTTAGGAATATAAAACTAACAACCTTACTTAAAACAATCAATTTTGGCATGATGAGTAGTTAACCGGTCAATCCCTAAAATCACATCAAAAGCAAGTATCTTTAAAAGAGATAAGGTCAATGTAAGGTGATGGTGCCAACTTGAATCAAACAAGATTTATAAAAAGTGGATGTGATGAAAGTTTCTCCCAATGGAGTTTCCACAGATAGGTCAAAGTCTAATTTCTCCGGATTCAAGTTTAAACGTTGAGCACAAGCAGGAGAGATAAATGAATGGGTAGCACCGGTATCAAGTAAGGTATTAACTTCGCAAGAATTTATAAATAGCTTACCCGTGATCACCTCGTTTGGGTTCCTCACATTTTGACCAGTCATAACAAACGCTCTTCCAGGAACCGTTGACTTTAACTTTTTTGGGACAGTCTTTTGAGTCACCGTCCCCACTGAACTAGGTTTCGCTACCATACAATCTCGAGCGATATGTCCTTCTTTTCCACAATTATAGCATACCTTGAACTGTTAGGGCGGTTTGACCGATATGTCCCTCTTTCCGCATTTATAATATACGACCGGTGGTCGTTCTCCTCCTTAGAACCGATTCGCCAAGACCTTTGTCGTCTTCACATGGTCGTTGTTAAATCTCCTCTTTTTAAAATCTCCTCCTGACTCGCTTCTTCTATTTTCATGGCTATGATTACCACCAGAGTGGTTACCATTTTTGTCCGTCTTTTTCTTTTCTCATTGGTTATCATTGTTTTGTTGATCGCTATCTCCAGATGATCCTCGATTGTGGTCCCTCGGTTGACCGTATCTCGTTATCTCGCTCTAATAATTGAGCCCTGCTTACAACATCCGAATAGAGAAAAATTTATGAGAAATGATATATTTTCGTGATTAGGGTTTTAAACCTCTCGAAACATCCGCCATAATCCTTATTCTCCACCAAATGAGGTGCAAACACGGATAACTCTACAAACTTTGCCTCAGATCGAGACACTTGGTCATGTTGTTTTGTTCTAATCAAGAACTCCACTTCCTTCATACGATTTAACACTTTCATAAAAGTATTTTCATTAAATAGTTTATGAAACGCTTCCCAAGACATCTTGAGTCTTGTATTGGATGGGTACGCTTCACGCATCTCCACCAATAGCCGCTTCGCCACGGAACATAAAGGCGGCGAATGGAACCTTCGTTCCTCCGTGCATCCCAAGACACCGAATATCTTGGTAATTTGCTTGACCCATGTTTCCGCCATGATTGGATCCGGCTTTCCCTTAAATTTCGTGGTCCCAACTCTTTGAACTTGCTGGTGCGGACAACCCATGAATTGCTATCATTTCCTCCTCGTATTTTGAACACGAGTCTCCTCGTCGATTTTGCATGAATCGCAAAAAGCTTCTAAACATCCTCGCTCATCATCTGCGCCGCCGGTGTTGTTGTTCACGGGAGGAACATTGTCACTGTTGCACGTTCTCCTCGTTGGTGAAAGATATAGGCGTCTCCACGGCCTCATTTACTCCATTGTTAATATTCTCAAATCGACATTCTCAAATATCGTCATAAAATAAGGGTTAATTAAGGAAATCAATATATCACATAATATCCCTATATCTTGACTAACTAACAAATAAGCTTAGGTAGGACACACTAGCGAAGGATTTACTCGCTCTCCCTTCCTAGTTCTATTCCCGATCTCCGCCAGAGATCATATCCCTAAGCTCGATACCAACTGTGGACGCCCCAAAATAGGTATACATCACCCATTCGAAAGTTGTCAATACATGGTATGTAAACAACTACAACTTTATTATTACAACAAAGAAAGCTGTGAGTTTAATTAAAAATATTATCTTCAGACAATATCTATACCCAAATAAATCTTCATCACAATTATTTATACATTATTTTACAAAATGGTGAGGACTACTAAACAACTCTCTCTAGAACCTTCATTCCATACCCGACTAAGATTTCGCTACATTCTCGCCTCCCTGAGGAAGAAAAATGGAACAAAAAGGAAAAGGGTGAGCTCAACTAGCTCAGTAAAAAATATTATGACTAAGATAATATACAACAAATTATCGTTAGTCTTCAACAGGGAAAAATCTAATAGAATACAATAGACAACAAGTTTTAAATCAATATTCGCAGCGGAAATAATAATTCATTAGAAGAGTTATGTAAGACCCCAAATAATTAATAAATGAAATTTAATTTTCTCTAATTATTATTTTGAAATAGTAAGGGTTGATGTGATTAATGTGGATAGTTATGGGTAAAATACGCAAATATTTCAAAATAAGCAAGTGGTTATAAAATATTCATTGTTGTCGGGAAATATTAAATGCATCGACAGCTTGACCGGTGTGGGCCTCATGTGAAAAGCGATTGGAGGAGAAAACGACAAATATAAGTTGTTTAAAAATAACGGCGTAGTTGTTACTGGCTTTTATCGTTGGAATACCCGGTGGTTAAAAAACAAGAAGAATACGTGTTGTTGCACAAGAAGACACTCAGATTGCACCAATTATTGACTCTTACGTAAGAAGGCACTACTCAATAATGGTTACGATAATTATCATTCAAAGATTTTATTGGTTCAATAATTGTTGCGTTGATATTTTATATATTGTTGTTTTCAATAATTGTCATTACACGTATTTTTCATTATCGAAGCAATAATTCATATTATCTGAATAATATTATTAGATAACATTATTGGCAATGTCTAGAAAGTTACATCTAAGGAGAGGTTTGGTCACCTAATCAATTGCTACCAAGAAGGAGATATTCTTATTGGAAAGCCCCTCTTTCTCAGGAGCGCACTGGTTGTCAATATTGTGATTACGTAATATTATTTGTGAATAATTAATTATTGATTTGTATAATGAGGAAAATATTAATTTTATGTGGATATAGATGGAGAAAATTTTTAATGTGACAATTGTTAAAAAATTAAAATTTTATCTTTTTCGATAAAATAATTCATTTAAATATATATATTATTATATTTTAATAATATAATAATGATGATATTTTTACAACGAATGTGGGATATATGAGTATCTGAGGAGGAAGAGTATTTTTGTTGCAATAAATGTTTAAAACATGTTAAACATGTCGGTGGACCCCATTTATCGATCGAAATTTGATTATAGCCTCTAAAATCGCCTGCTTTTGGATTTGGTCAATTTTGCTTGGAATTTGGAAAAACTTTCTTTCGCAAAGTTGTAGAAAATTGAATTTCCTATAAAAACTCTTGAGATTCGAATTTTCCGATAAAAGGGCTATTTATTATGAATTATTGAAGTTTTAAAGCTCAAATAATTAATTTTGGAAGTTTAAAATATTTTAATTAGAAAAATGTTTTTCTAATGTTTTTGGCATGTGTGGTGATGTTGTGGGTTGGTAGTGGGCGTATGACTTTGAAAAAAATTATATTAATATTTTTATTAAATTTTCCGCATTTTGTTCTAAGTATTTTTCTATAAATAGGGTGCTTGGGTTAGAATTGAAAATCACACCGTAAGCTCAAGTTTTCTCTTTCTATATTATCGAGCGTATTCTTGTGAGTATTTTGAGTATACCGAGTATTGCTATACGGTGAAAGTTCGTTATATAGCTTTATATCCAGATTCCAGCTTAAATCTTGTCTTTCCGAGGTAAGGGATATTTTTTTTTTCGTAATGATATTATTTCTTCAATATCATTATCTTTGAAATATTGATCTGAAGTTTTTATCAAATTTGGAACTTTTGGTGTCTGAGTTACTTATTCACGATATCAGCACTATTCACGATACGACACTATTATTCACGAATACTAAGACGATTCATCGAAAAATGAAAATTTTTCCTTTTCGTCTAAAAATATCTATTCGGATACTAGCTTTGATTGTATCCATGTTTTGATCATTCTTGAATTTTACACCACTATGATTATTTTTGAGGTATTTTTGGACGTGGATAAAACAAAGTACTAATCCTTAATCCTTAATCCTTATCATTTTGTTTCACTTTGGATTCGTTTTTAAAAATATTTTCATCATCCTCGTCTTAAATGATGATATTATTGAATATCTTTGGCTTTGTAGTGCAAAGATGAATGATTTTTGATGAATATCTTTGGCTGTAGTAGTGAAGATGAGCAGTGTTTAGATGAACATGATTAATTGATGAATATCTTTGCCCGTAGTGCAAAGATGAATATTTGATTCCGAGATATATATTGATTGATGTTACTGAGGATAAAATATCGATAATGAACTTTTAAATTCATATATAGAAGATAGTAGTTTGCATTCTCTACTTAACTCTTCTAATGAATTGTTGTTTCCACCGATTGTTGATTTAAAACCGGTTGTCTATTGTATTTTATTAGATTTTTCCTCGTTGAAGACTAACGATAATTTTGTTGTATATTATCTTAGTCATAATATTCTTCTTGAGCTAGTTGAGCTCACCCTTTTCCTTTTTGTTCCATTTTTCTTCTCGGGAGGCGAGAATGTAGCGGTAGTATGAGTCGAGGTATGGAATGATGGTTTTAGAGAGTTATTTAGTAGTCCTCACCATTTTGTAAAATAATGTATCAATAATTATGATGAGGATTTATTTGTATGTGGATATTGTTTAGATGGCAATATCTCGTATTTAAACTCATAGTTTTCTTGTTGTAATAATAAAGTTGTAGTTGTTTACATGCAGTGTATTGACAACTCTCGTAATGGGTGATGTATACCTATTTTGGGGTGTCACGGTTGGTATCGAGCTTAGGGATATGATCTCTGGCGGAGATCGGGGAATAGAACTAGGAGGGAGAGACGAGTAAATCCTTCGCTAAAGTGTGTCCTACCTAAGCTTATTTGTTAGTTGGTCAAGATATAGGGATATTATGTGATATATTGATTTCTTAATTAACCCCTTGTTTTATGACGGTGATTTGAGAATGTCGATCGAGAATATTAACAATGGAAATGAGACCGTGGAGACGCTCTGTACTCACCAACGAGGAGAACGTGCAACAGTCGGTAATGTTCCTCCCGTGAACAACACCACTGGGCGAGATGATGAACGAGGGATGTTTAGAAGCTTTTTGCAGTTCATGCAAAATCGCACGAGGGAGACTCGTGTTCAAAACATAGGAGGAAATGATAGCAATTCACGAGTTGTCACAAATGTTAGATTCAAAGAGTTGGGACCACGAATTTAAGGGAAAGTTCGATCCGATCATGGCGGCGGAAACATGGGTCAAGCAAATTACCAAGATATTCGATGTCTTGGGATGCACGGAGAACAGAAGGTTCCATTCGCCACCTTTATGCTCGTGGCGAGGCAGACATCGTGGGAGTCTCGTGAAGCGTACTCCATCCAAACCAAGACTCAAAGATGTCTGGGAGACGCGTTTGAGAACTATTTAATGACAAATACTTTCCCGGAAGTGTTCGCTCATATGAAGGAAGTGGAGTTTATTAGATTGGAGCGAGTAACAACATGACCGGTCTCAAAGATCTGGGCGAAGTTTGCAGAGTTATCCAGTTTGCACCTCATTTGGTGGAGAATGAGGAACGATGACGCGGTTGTTTACGAGAGGTTTGAACCCTAAATCGTCAAGATCTCATCTCTCATAAATTTTCTATTTATTCAGATGTTGTTAATAGGGCTCAATTGTTAGAGTGAGATAACGAGTACGGTCAACCGAGGTACCACAATCAGGATCATACAGGAGATAGCAGTCAACAAAACAACAATAACCGGTGTAGAAAGAAAAAAGGCGGACAAAAATGGTAACCACTGGGTGGTAATCATGGCCATGAAAATAGAAGAAGCGAGTCAAGAGGAGATTTTAAAAAGAGGAGATTCAACAACGACCATGTGAAGACGATAGTGCCAGCAACAACTGGTTCCAAGGGAGGAGAACGACCATCGGTCATATGCTATAAATGTGGGAAAGAGGGACATATCAGTCCAAAATGCCCACAACAGTTCCAGGTATGCTATAATTGTGAAAAGGAAGGACATATCGCTCGAGATTGCACGGTAGCGAAACCTAGTTCAGCGGGGACGGTGACTCAAAAGACTGTCCCAGAAAAGTCAAAGTCAATGGTTCTTGGAAGAGCGTTTGTTGTGACTGGTCAAAATGCGAGGAACCCAAATGAGGTGATCACGGGTATACTATTTATAAATTCTTGTGAAGTTTATACTTTACTTGATACCGGTGCTACCCATTCATTTATCTCTCCTGCTTGTGCTCAACGTTTAAACTTGACTCCGGAGAAATTAGACTTTGACCTATTTGTGGAAACTCCGTTAGGAGAAACTTTCATCACATCCACTGTTTATAAATCTTGTTTGATTCAAGTGGGCACCATTACCTTACTTGTTGACCTTATCTCTTTAAAGATACTTGCTTTTGATGTGATTTTAGGGATTGATTGGTTAACTACTCATCATGCCAAAATTGATTGTTTTCGTAAGGTTGTTAGCTTTCATATTCCTAAACAACCTGTTGTACGAATTCAAGCAACTAAACCATTAAAATCAATCACTGTCATATCTAATCATAAAGCTATTCGGATGTCAAGCTTTCTTAGCCCATGTTATGGATTTGAATAAAGACACGTCAAATTTGAATAATATTCCTGTTGTTATTGACTTTCCGACGTATTTCTGAAGAACTTCCCGGCCTACCCCGTAACGTGAAGTTGAATTCTTTATTGATCTTGAACCGGTACAAAGCCCATTTCTAAAACCCCATATCGAATGGCTCTATTGAACTTCGTGGAGTTAAAGGTCCAACTACAGGAGTTGTTGGACATCGGTTTCATTCGTCTAGTACATCTCCCTTGGGGTGCTCCTGCTTTATTCAGAAAGAAGAAAGAGGCGGGAGTATGCGACTTTTGTATTGACTATCGGAATTGAACCATGTCACTATCAAGAATAGGTATCCTCTACCTCGTATTGATGACTTGTTTGACCAATTCTGCAGGGCACAATTTTTTCAAAGATCGATCTTCGCTCGGATATCATCACCAAGATTAGGCGAGAATATTCCAAAGACCGCATTCGTAACTTCGGTATGGGCATTATGAATTCTTAGTTATGTCTTTCGGATTGACTAATGCTCCTCATGGCTTTCATGGATATGATGAATCGAGTATTCAAAGAATATTTGGATAAATTCGTTGTTGTCTTTATTGATGACATCCTCATATATTCCAAAAGCCATGAAGATCATGAGCACCATTTGAAGTCGGTACTCCAAAGGCTTCGTGAAAACAAGCTTATATGCTAAGTTGAAGAAATACGAGTTACGCTCGAGGAAGTAGCATTCCTTGGGCACGTGGTGTCAAAACATGGAGTATCTCATTGACGGCCAAGATTGAAGCAATACAAAGTTGTGAGCAACCGGAAGTCCATGATCAAAGACGTAGCTTTTGGGTTTATTTGGTTATTATCGGAGATTCGTGGAAGGGTTTTTCGAATCGCTACTCCGCTAAATCATCGACTCGAAAGGATACAATATTTATATGGAGCGAGGAATGCGAGAAGAGTTTCCAAGAGCTTAAGAGGAGACTCATTTTAAGACTGTTTCTAACAATACCATATGGTATGGATGGATTTGTTATTCTACAAATGATGCTTTCGGGCAAAGGGTTAGGATGTGTTCTCATGCAATATGGGAAAGTCATAGCCTATGCCTCGCGACAACTTAAAGAATATGAGAGGAATTATCCTACTCATGATCTAGAGTTGAGAGCAGTCGTTTTCGCGCTAAAGATATGGAGGCACTATCTATATGGGGAGAAAGTGGAGATATATTCGGACCATAAAAGCCTTAAATATTTCTTCACTCAAAAAAGAACTCAACACGCAGTAATGACGTTGGCTCGAGCTATTGAAAGACTACGACCACACTATTCAATACCATCTTGAAAAGCGAACGCGTGGTAGGTGAATTCGTTAAGTAGAAGATCATATGCAAGAACGAGTGCGATGATGTTAAGTATACGACAGAGCCAACTTTAATAGAAAAGTTAAGGTTGCTCAAGCCACCTAACACGGGCCGATGCATATGAAGAAGAAAGTACAAGAAGGTGCTATATTAAGCGAGAATCGATGATGAAGGAATACTTGAGTCCACTCTGCACTTTGTGTTCTTAACGACTCGATTTGAAGTAAAAGATCATGATGGAGGCACACAATACACCATTTGCAATCCATCTCGGAAGTACTAAAATGTATCGTGATCTTGACATACATTTTGGTGGAACAATATGAAGAGAGAGATTGCAAAGTTTATCTCAACGTGTTTAACTTGTCAACGTGTAAAGGCGGAGCATCAAGTGCCAAAGTGGTCATTTGCAACCACTTGAGATTCGAAATGGAAGTGGGAACACATTACCATGGATTTCGTTACGGGTCTTCCCACGGTTTCTCAAGGCATAAATGCTATTTGGGTTATTGTTGATAGATTAACCAAGTTCGCACATTTCTTTGAATCACGGAGACTTATTCTCTTGAACGTCTTGCTAGTATGTATGTAAATGAGATTGTGAGGTTGCATGGCATGCCAGTATCTATAGTTTCGGATTGTGACCCAAGATTCACTTCAAGATTTTGGGTTAGCTTGCAAAAAGCTATGGGTACGGATTTACGATTCAATTCGGCATACCATCCTCAAAAGGAACGGACAATCAAAGAGGACTATTCAAACTCTTGAAGATTTTTTAAGACGCTGTGTCCTAGACTTCAAGGGCAGTTGGGATAGGTATTTACCATTGGTGGAATTCTCCTACAACAACAGTTATCAGGCAAGTATATGTGTGGCTCCATATGAAGCATTATATGGATGAAAGTGTCGCTCTCCAATATGTTGGGATGAGGTGGGTGAAGCAACATTGTTGGGACCCAAGTTAGTACGTATGACTACCGAAAAGATCCAAATGATTCGATAACGTATACAAATGGCACAAGATCGACAAAAGAGTTATGCGGATCTTCATCGAAAGGACGTGGAATTTAGTATAGAGATCATGTATTGTTGTGAGTTGCTCCATGGAAGGGAGTTACAAGATTTGGGAAGAGAGAAAAGGTCAATCCACGATTTATTGGTCCATTTCAAATTCTTTACCGAGTAGAAAATGTAGCCTATAGACTCGCGTTACCTCCAAGTATGTCTCGTGTTCATAATGTGTTTCACATATCTGTACTTCGTAAATATGTGAAAGACCCGAACCAAGTTATTGAGTTAGAACCAGACGAAATAGCCGAAGACTTAACGTATGGGGAGGTACCTGTCAAGATCTTGGATAGGAAGGAACATGTCCTACGCACGAAGGTCATACCACAAGTTAAAGTTTTGTGGAGGAACCATGCTATAGAAGAAATGACCTGGGAATTGAAAACGGAAATGAAAGCGAGGTATCCTCACCTTTTCGAAACACCAGGTACGTATGTCAATTTCGAGAAAGAAATTTCATAAGGAGGGGAGGTTGTAAGACCCCAAATAATTAATAAATGAAATTTAATTTCTTCTACTTATTATTTTGAAATAGTAAGGGTTGATGTGATTAATGTGGATAGTTATAGGTAAAATACGCAAATATTTCAAAATAAGCAAGTGGTTATAAAATATTCATCATTTGTTTGGGAATATTTAAATTTACGGCCATGACCAAGTGTGGGCCCCATAACGGAAAGCGATTGGAGAAGAAAAAGCGACAAATATAAGTTGTTTAAAAATAATGGCGTAGTTATTACCGTTTATTTCGTTGGAATACCCGGTGGTTAAAAAAAGATGTCTGGCGTTGTTGCACAAGATGGCACCAGTATTGCACCAATTATTGACTCTTACATGAAGGCCTTTACTCAATAATGGTTCTTTGTAATTATTTATTCAAAGATTTTATTGGTTCAATAATTGTTGCGTTGATATTTTATATTCTTTGTTGTTTCAATAATTGTCATTACACAAGATTTTTTATTATCGAAGTAATAATTCATATTATCTCGAATAATATTATTAGATAACATTATTGGCAATGTCTAGAAAGTTACGCTCTAAGGAGAGGTTTGGTCACCTAATCAAGGCTACCAAGAAGGAGAAATTCTTATTGGAAAGCCCTCTTCCAGAACCGCGCACTGGTTGTCAATATTGTGATTCGTAATATTATTTGTGAATAATTAATTATTGATTCAGTATAATGAGGAAAATATTAATTTTATGTGGATATAGATGGAGAAAATTTTTAATGTGACAATTGTTGAAAATTAAAATTTTATTTTTTTACGATAAAATAATTCATTTAAATATATATATTATTATATTTTAATAATATAATAATGATGCTATTTTTATAACGAATGTGGGATATATGAGTATACGAGAGAGATTCGAATTTTCTGATAAAAGGGCTATTTATTATGAATTATTGAAGTTTCAAAGTCTCAAATAATTAATTTTGGAAGTTTAAAATATTTTAATTAGAAAAAATGTTTTTCTAATGTTTTTGGCATAATGGTGATGTTGTAATAAATTTGGTAGTGGGCGTATGACTTTGAAAAAAATTATATTAATATTTTATTAAATTTTTTCGCTTTGGTGTTCTAAGCATTTTTCTATAAATAAGGTGCTTAGGTTAGAATTGAAAATCACAATTTAAACCGAAGTTTTCTTTCTATATTATCGAGCGTATTCTTGTGAGTATTTTGAGTATACTCACGAGTATTGCTATACGGTGAAAGTTCAAGTTATAGCTTTATATCCAGATATTCAGTTAAATATTGTCTTTTCCGAGGTAAGGGATTTTTTTTTTCGTAATGATATTATTTCTTCAATATCATTATCTTTGAAATATTGATCCAAGTTTTTATCAAATTTGGAACTTTTGGTGTTTGAGTTATTATTCACGATATCTGACTATTCACGTATCTGATTATTTATTCACGAATACGACAATTCATCGAAAAATGAAAATTTTTCCTTTTCGTCTAAAATATCTATTCGGATACTAGCTTTGATTGTATCCATGTTTTGATCATTCTTGAATTTTACACCACTATGATTATTTTTGAGGTATTTTTGGACGTGGATAAAACAAAGTACTAATCCTTAATCCTTAATCCTTGTCATTTTGTTTCTTTGGATTCGCTTTCTTTAAAAATATTTTTCATCATCCTCGGCCTTAAATGATGATATTATTGAATATCTTTGGCTTTGTAGTGCAAAGATGAATGATTTTTGATGAATATCTTTGGCCCGTAGTGCAAAAGATGAACAGTGTTTAGATGAACATGATTAATCGATGAATATCTTTTGGCTCTGTAGCAAAGATGAATAATTGATTCCAGATATATATTGATTGATGTTACAGGGGATAAAATATCGACGATGAACTTTTAAATTCATATATAGAAGATAGTAGTTTGCATTCTCTACTTAACTCTTCTAATGAATTGTTGTTTTCGCTATGATTGTTGATTTAAAACCGTTGTCTATTGTATTTTATTAGATTTTTCCCTGTTGAAGACTAACGATAATTTTGTTGTATATTATCTTAGTCATAATATTCTTTCTTGAAAGCTAGTTGAGCTCACCCTTTTCCTTTTGTTCCATTTTTCTTCTCGGGAGGCGAGAATGTAATAGTAATACAGTCGGGTATGGAATGATGGTTTTAGAGAGTTGTTTAGTAGTCCTCACCATTTTTATAAAATAATGTATCAATAATTATGATGAGGATTTATTTGTATGTGGATATTGTTTAGATGACAATATCTCGTATTTAAACTCACGCTTTTTCTTGTTGTAATAATAAAGTTGTAGTTGTTTCGCACTGAGTGTATTGACAACTCGTAATTGGTGATGTATACCTATTTTGGGGGTGTCACAAGTTAAGTAGAGAATGCAAACTACTATCTTCTATATATGAATTTAAAAGTTCATCGCTCATCTTTTATCCTGTAACATCAATTAATATATATCCGAATCAAATATTTATCTTTGCACTTCTGTGCCAAAGATATTCATCGATTGGGTCATGTTTATCTAAACACATGTTCATCTTTTGCACTATGGGCCAAAGATATTCATCGTAAATCATTCATCTTTGCACTACTGCATCAAATATATTCAATAATATCATCATTTAGGATCGAGGATGATGAAAAATAATTTTAAAGAAACGAATCCAATTGAAACAAAATGACAAGGATTAAGGATTAAGGATTCGTATTTTATTTTATCCATGTCCAAAAAATACCTCAAAAATAATCATAGTGGTATAAAATTCAAGAATGATCAAAATATGGATACAATCAAAGCTAGTATCCACAATAGATATTTTAGATTTAAAAGGAAAATTTTCATTTTTCGATGAATAAAGGTCAGATTCGTGAAATAAGGTCAGATACGTGAATAAGGCCGTGATACACGTGAATAAGTAACTCGACACCAAAAGTTCCAAATTTGATAAAACTTCAGATCAATATTTCAAAGATAATGATATCAAGAAATAATATCATTACTTAAAAAAAATAATATCCCTTACCTCGAAAAGATCAAGATTTTTAGTTAAACATTTGATATAAAGGCTATGACTTGAACTTGCACCAGATAAATAATACTCAAAATACTCACAAGAATACCGATAATATAGAGAGAGAAAACTTCGTTTCGGTGTGATTTTCAATTCCAACCCAAGACCCTATTTATAGAAAAATGCTTGTAACACCAAAGCGTAAAATTTAATTTAATAATTTTTTTTCCACAACTTCCTACGCACCAAGAATCTGAATTCACTCCTTCCACACACATGTGAAACACACCAAAAAAAAAAAACGTTTTTGTTACTTAAAATATTTTAAACTTCCAAAATTAATTATTTTGAGCTTCTAACTTTAATAATTTATAATAAATAGCCATTTTATCAAAAAATTGAATCTCTTTAGTTTTTATAGGAAATTCAATTTCTACAACTTTAAAGAAGAAAGTTTTTCCAAATTCCAAATGTAAATTGCCTCAAATCCACAGCAGCACGATTTTTGCTGTGCTATAATCAAATTTCAATCAAGAAATGGGGTCCACCGACACATAAAACATGCTTTAAATATTTTTGGTAACAAAAATACTCCTCCTCCACATATACTCATATATTCCACATTCATCGTAAAAATATCATCATTATTATATTATTAAAATATAATAATATATTTAAATGAATTATTTTATCGTAAAAGATAAAATTTCAATTTTCAACAATTGTCATATTAAAATTTTCTCCATCTATATCCACATTAAATCAATATTTTCCTCATCATATGAATCAATAATTAATTATTCACAAATAATATTATGAGAATCACAATATTGACAACTGTGCAGCTCCTCAGGAAAGAGGGCTTTCAATAAGAATTTCTCCTTATCTGGCCGCAATTAGGTGACCAAACCTCTCCTTAGATGTAACTTTCTAGACGTTGCCAATAATGTTATCTAATAATATTATTAAGATAATATGAATTATTGCTTCGATAATGAAAATACTTGTGTAATGACAATTATTCAAACAAACAAAGAATATAAAATATCAACGCAAGCAATTATTAAATCAATAAAATAAAATCTTTGAACAAGAATTATCAGTAACTATTATTGAGTAAAGTGCCTTCACGTAAGAATCAATAATTGGTGCAATACCGTAGTGCCATCGTGTTCTAACCCACCGAGTATTTTAACAAAGATAATGCAGAATAACTACGCCTGTTATTTTTAAACAACTTATATTTATCGTTTTCTTCATCCAATCGCTCAGTTATGGGGCCCACATGGTCGCTCGCATCGCATTTACGAATATTCCCCGACAATACGAATATTCCACGACCAAACGAATATTCTATAACCACTTGCTTATTTGAAATATTTGCGTATTTTACCCATAACTATCCACATTAATCAAATCAACCCTTACTATTTCAAAATAATAAATAGAAGAAATTAAATTTCATTTATAATAAGTTGGGGTCTTACACCGGCCCGGAGGGCTCGGATATCCGAACTCGAACACCTTCAACATACTGCATGTCTTCGGCCCAACGGGCCCAATCTCCTCGGTCCCAGCTCAGGCCTTCAGCCCACATGAGGACCGGTAAAATACTCCCGAACAGTAATTATGAAAATTTAAAGATATTATAGACAATTGATATTATATTTAATGTTATGCAATCATTTGATTTATTCTCGTGCACAACTCTAAAATGACATATATTACAATACATTTAAAGTGTTCCGGTGTGAACACGAACTTATCAACAATTCATGCGAAGGAACCATGTAAAAGTATTGTACTTTTATGTGAAAATACTATTTTTTAAATTTATTTAAATATTAACGACATCTATTATTTAAATATTTTTGAAATTAAGTATTTAATGTTTCTCATTGAGATCTCTATGCTAATGTAATACTTCTTTTGTTACTTAATATAAGTCGTTTTAGAGAATTATTTTTGTTCCTTAATAGTATAAGTCGTTTGAGAATTTTAAATAAGCATTAATTGCTTAGTTTTCAATATTATTCCAAGTAATAAATATAACTTTGATTCTCTCACTATTTTTTGCCCAATAAATAACACTCTTTTTTCAATATAAGGGTGAAATAGACACTTGATATTATATTTAGTATTATACAATCATTTCCTTAATATTTGTATACAACTCTAAAGCGACTTATATTAAAGAACGGAGGGAGTATTTATCTTCGGGGAAAAGTTATGAGTGCAATTAATTAAAGGCCTTATGATTCATAAAATATACTAGTGGCCGATGCATACACATTATATATAAATAATGTGCAGTAAAATAATAATTTATAAAATTTAAAAACAAATAAAAATAAATAAAAATTTAATATTAAAATAATAAAATAGTAATATATACATGTGACCTTGATACACGAAACACAATAAGTCGGTGGACTCAATTTTATATTATAGACTTTCAACTAGGGGTGAACATGGTGCGGTTTGAAGTCCAAACCGCACCTGAAACCGCTTAGGTGCGGTTTGAAAATTTTAAAATCGCACACGAAACCGCTTGTGATTGGTGCGATGCGGTTTTAAAGTGCGCGGTGCTATTTTAATTGGTGTGGTTTCGGTTCCAAAACCAATTGAAACAATAAAAAAGTCTAAGCCTTCAATAAAATTTAACATAAACTTACATCGAGCAATTAACTTGGTGACAAAGTCCGCAATGAGAATTATATCAAGCATGCTTTAAAATTAAAACATACGCTATGTAAAACAACGGAGACAATATATTCGATAACAAGCAATAATATTTATCTAGTTCCCTAAAAATTAAAAGTATATACTGGAGATATAATAAAATTCTATCTCGTATATTGCAGGGAGGACTTATAGAATATAATCATAACTATACCTAATTTGAAAAATAATCTATTAGACTATTACTATTATAGCATTGACATTAACCAATGCATCAAGTGCTCGAGCCCCTCAGCTATAAGCCCCTCCAATAACGCATCAAACAAATTTGAAATTCTAAAACCCAATTGCTTAATTTTTGACTCTATAACCTCTAATATTTTTTTTCAATTGGTGAAAAAATGACAATGCAAGATTGGGATTTTCTCTGAACGTGTTCAAGTGAAAAGTAACTTTAGAATTTACTATAGATACATACATACACACACATGGTGCGGTTTCGGTTTTATGCGTGCGGTTTTAGCTAGTAACCAAACCGGAACCGTAAATTTGGTTATTCAACCCACCTAAAACCGCCACATACGCCAGAATCGTTGGTGCGGTTTTAATTGGTGCGGTTCGTGCAATTTTTGGTGCGGTTTCGGTTACAATTTGGTTACTTGCTCAACCCTACTTTCAACTATACAAATTAATATTATTTCATATTAATATATTTCATATTATTTCAGTATTCTATTGGTCAATTGATCAACTTATCCCAAAATAAATTTTATACTAATCACTGCCTTGATAGAGGTATAATGTAACGGACTAAAAACACTTTAAATTTTTTATAAAAAAAATTGTCTTTTCATACATACTTTTATAATTACTAAAATAGTAAGTAAGAAAATAACGAGAGAATTAAAATTATATTTAATACTTTGAATAAGATTGGAAACTAAATAATTAATATTTAATTAAAATTCTTAAACGATAAATATTAAAAAAAAATACTTCACTAAAACGATATTTACAAAGGGACAGAGAGAGTACATTCTATCTCATACCTCCATTGTGCCTCCCACTAACCGAAACCAATATTTAAGATATATCCTTACTTTTTGGTCCATATGAACCCTAGTGTTTTTTTTAGTAAACTGAAAACATTGTTACATTTTCTCTTTTTTTTTTGGATAAAATATTATGAAATCATATATAAATACAACAGTAAGTCTACTATCACATAAAACAGCTCATATACATTCACATGTCTATTTTGATAACACACATACAGAGTAAATCACGTAGATCATTAAAATATGTATATAAATATATGTAAATAATATGTGAGCGATTTTATATAATAATAAACTTATTTTAAATACAGTTAGATGAACTATTAATATTACAATTTTAAAAATTATTCAAATATGTCACACCAAGGATTAATTTAAAACCACACAAGGAGGTTGACATTTAAACAGTCGCTAATGCATGCCATCATGATAATGATAAGGATCAAATAATTATCATTATCAAATAGTATTCAAACAATGATAATACTGGTATGAGATCATCATGAAATTATTAATCTATTGTTCATCTGCATTAGTTATATATTTAATGCATACTACTCTCCCAAAATAAAATAGAGTATATTTTATATTTAGATATCTGTTGGGATACTTTTTCTTTCTTATCTTTTCTCTCTCTATTTCACTATTTTTTTTCTCTCCTCTTTTCTCTCTCTATTTCACTATTTCATCTCTCTCTACTTCATCAATTTCAATTTCAATGATTTTCATCTCTTATTATTTTAAAATTAATTATGGACTTTATTTTATGGAGAGAGAGATAATGCAGACTTCTAGGTGAAATAAATAAGTTTTTTTTTTAAAAAAATATAGATAAATGTGTTGATGAGAAAGTAATTTTTTTAAAAAATAATCACATGTTAGGGACATTTTAGACAATTAAATAATTTCAATTGTTT